>CM040242.1:250313574-250420340 GCA_022545495.1 Chrysanthemum lavandulifolium
CGATTATAACTTGAGCACTACTAATAGGTATTTGTTCGGTGGTAGTCTCCACCAGAAAAAAGAAAAACCCACCACCGCTTGTGGTGGAGGGTTTTCACTATGGGGCTTCGCGCCTGGCACCACCACCATCCACAATACCCAACCTAATGGCATTTTTTAAGCATGCCATTCATTGTAAATCAACTAAGTAGATTGAAATATGTGCTAGGGTTCTATCACATATTGTTAATAGCTAATGAAAAGGGTAAACAAACAAAATGAGGTTTTTCTTCCTAATGTTACAGGGAGGACGACTTTTTGAATCATATGTAGCGGGCTTAATCCTGATATTCTCGTGAGTATTTTCAACCATTTTCGTGGCAATTGTTAAGATGTGTACTGAAATTTAAAAATGAAACGACCTGTGAGAATACTAATGTGTTTAACACTAGGTCACCTTAGTGGTGGTTGGTTTTAATACAAGGGTCATAATTTCATCAAATGGTTTTAAGTAGAATTAGGTTCAAGGTTTTTCATGTAAATGCTTCAACTGCTACAAATCCACAACTATTACAAGCATTTAAATACACCTTTCAAAATTTCAATCCATCAATCTATTTTATTTGTTACATTGTACCAAATTTTTCAATTTCGTGTTCACATCATTTGATTTTACAGTCGTATCATGGAATATTCGTTGAATTCTCATGGACTCATAAATAAATCAGTAAATAATAGCAAAGTTAAATAATGCAATAAATGGTAAGATGGTTTGAAATTTTAAAGAAGTTAACTGGAAATAGTAACTCTATGCCGATCATACATAAATGAAATTGAATGTGCATCATAAAAACTTTAAAAAATTGTGGTTGGAATGGTTCGACATTTGGTTTTTTTATTTAAAGCATTTAGCTACACCTTTATTAGGTTGTACATATGGTGTTAATATATGCATGTATATATTGGTTGCTACAACTTAATGCTTGATCACCAAACAACTTAATGCTTGATGTCTTGTACATTTTGCATGACTATATGCACATTGTACTTTCATCCATGTTTATTGGTAGCTAGCTTAATGCTATGAACTCTTCATGACAAAAAAGTTAGGTTTTGATATTATCCGACCGTTGTAATTAATTATATTTGGTCAAGCAACATTGTGTATGAACTTGATCATATATTGTTACTGTTCAACACATTATGGAGTACATCATATGTATCTCTTAAATATGTAACATGTTGATGTTTGTTTAACAATGGTGTCGATGCATAATATTTTTAGACTTGTGGATGTAGATATGTTTTTGACGTTGTTACAATGAGTTTTTTCGTTTGAGGCTGCCATCGTTGCTCATTATACGTCATATATAGGAGTATTGAGTCAATGGTAGATGGTAATCCAACCAGCAGTCATGGAGCCAGAAAGTTATAGTTGAGGAGTCCAACTTTGATTACTATCGTAAAAAGGTCAAATCCATTGCGTACTATTTGTATCGAAAGTAACTGAATTAACAAGAGACAGGAATAAAGCCGTAAAAAGAACCAAACTATCTAACTATAGATAAACTAGCTAAAAAAACAACAAACAAATACAAAGGAAGCTAAGGATTCAAAAGGAAAGAAGAAAAAAGAGAGAAAATTAAAGTATATCTATCTAGTCACATAAAATGTTAAGCAAACAGAAAGTTTGACACATGAAAGTTATAATTACACACCAATATTGATTAAATGAATGACAAATGCCTAAACAATGAATGATGGAGAAGAAGTTGGCCTTCAATTTGTTGTAATTGTCATATTTACTATACTTATTTCCCTTTTCATTATTTATTACTTTTCTCATCTATCTCTATACCATTTAATATCTCTCTAATATAGTTCTTATAAATAGCCTTACACTCTTCTAAACCAACAAACCATCTCACTTCTTGTGCTACTTTCAATTTTCACAAGTTCATCTCTCTCTTGCTTTTGACAAAAAGCCATCAACTTTGAGGTAAGTACTTATTTTGCTATCATAAGTTTTTATGATCATGCAAAATCTTGATCAAATATTCTAACATAGTTCATGTTTTTTACTTTCCAGGGAGCTAGTTGATTTTCATCTTTGGAACTCATCAAGATAACCTTGTTTTAGTACAACTTTACGTCGAAAACATGAGCAGAAGAACCGAAACCGAAGATGGGCATATCAAACTTGACCTAAAGCTCAACTTATCACCACCAAAAACTCGTTGGCCAATGAGTACTCATCATGAGTCACCTAACCGATCATCACCAATCACTATATCACCTACAAACTCTTGTGTGTCACTAGAGATTGTTCAAGATGATGAAAATGTGGAGCTTCGATACTCGAGCAGCCCCGAGACTACATCAATGATGCTGGCCGGATGTCCTCGGTGTTTGATGTATGTTATGCTAGCTGAAGAGTACCCTAAGTGCCCTAAATGCAAGAGCACTGTGCTTCTTGATGTTGTGCTTGACAAACCCATGAAGAAAATGAGAAACTAAGTTTATTTAAAGTGGTTAAATTAAAATGTTTTTAAGTTAATTTCTAGGCTAGGATTAGTTGGAATTATTATGTTTTTTGATTTTTTTGTTTTTGATTTTTTAGTTTTAGTTTCGATGCATGGGTGATGCTTAATTACTTAAACTCTTATGTAATTTTGGTGTGATGAAAAGTTGTGTTTGAATGAGAATTTCATTTCTATCCTTTATTGTTGATGTTTTACTTGTCATCAATCTTTATAACTAAAGTAACTTATTTTAACTAATGTCAACTCTTTAAGAATAGTAAAACAACAAAAGGTAGCCGCCTTCCAGTTTTCGGTTAGTTATTTTCATATTAACGTGAGAGAGTAAATCGCGTAGTTCTAACCGCAGACAAGATATGAACCACTGATCTCTGAATTATAACTACATGTCTCACGCCACTAAGTTAATATCGCGAGTAAAGCTCTTGAAAATGTTACATAACAACCATTTGCTGCCTCTTGAAAGTATAATATATTGATAATTATCCAAGCTTAAATGTGACTTATGAGCTTATTTGTTTTCCGGCTTATATTTCATAAGCTTGATTTCGACTTATTTTGAGACTTGTGGGGCATATAAATTTATTACAATATAATAAACTTCATAGCGCAAATGTCTCAAAATAAGTCAAAAAATTAAGGTTTATAAAATATAAGGAGAATTCAAATAAACTCAAAAAACTCACATATAAGCTTAAACAAACACCTTCTAATGATTACAGTATTTTTTTCTTTCTTTAGCATAAATTAGAAATGGAGCTAATTTGTTGCCAAATTAGGACTACAAGTACTATGTTGTTCTGTACTTCTGTATCCTTTGGGAAGGTGCCACGTGTCATAGTTATGATATATTGACCAATGGCCGGTCAACTGTTTGACTAGTAAATATGAAAACGAAAGGTCAAAGAAAATAGTACGCAGATATCGTATTTCGTCGAAACAGATAAACTTCTAAGTGCATGGAAGCTTAACATTGATATCTTATAAATGAAAAAATATATAAATATTGAAAACTATGAAATACATAAATGATTTGGAAATACACCAATTTAATGCGTAATTTGAATCTTAAGTCAAAAAAAGAAGTTTTATTTGTGTTCATATTCCACAAGAGTCGCAAAATTGAGTTTGAAAAACAATTAAATACTTGTTGACAAATCGTTTCATGCTACACATATATCAATCGGCTCTTGGTTTCTTGTTTTGTAATTTCATTATGATATGGAAAATTTTAATTAAGAAGTAAGACTAAGTGTAGAAGTAAAGACTAGGTGTAGTGGTGACCAATATCATTATCGTCAACTCAGCGTCACAACAACTTTTCATTTCACAACCAGCATATTGTAATAATACAATCAACAACACCATCCAAACATACCTCACTAACACAAATATTTCCCACAAAACTAACATCACACGCCACAATTCGGTTGTTCCACATACCGAATCCTACATTTTTGTGATAAAAGACGCGTCGATGAGGATAGGGTTTATAAGGAAGAGCGTCTAAACCCTTACTAACGCGGGTGAGGTCCTGTTAAATCGGTCAAAGGACACATGATTCATGTATATTATGAATAAAAATAAGATAAAAAGTGAGACATCAAATCAAACGATGGATTAGGAAGCAAAATTGTGAATCAAATTGTTGTTAGAGCGATTAATGGGATCACAAGAAAGTTAAAGAGCTATTTAATGTTAGCTTCACAAAGTTTTTCTTTTGTTCCTTGTATCAGTTTGATCAGTTAACTTTTGTTATATTTTTCAATTATGACTTAATGATATCTTGATACATTTGCAGGCTTTTTTCAAAGGCAAAATTTATCAAAGCTCTAGCATATATAGCAAGCTAGATGTTAGAGAAAAAAGAGATTACAAACAAAGATAGGATTTTAATCCAATTCGTCAAGAAAGGCCATGATTTCCTACTCGTCTGAAGACCGATGTTTGCACCGTTTTGATTTAGCTCAAATTGTGGGTGTTCACTAGCTGTTTGGATTTTACTTCTTGTTCTGAGTTCTTGTCGAAATTGTACTATATAATTTGAAGTTTTTATTCAGTTTCGACCAAAACTCAGAACGATAACAAAAATGGAATAAAACACTAATAAAAGTTAAGAACTCGTAAGATCGAGAAATAAGGTTGTAACCAAGTCAAGCCTAGCTCGAGCTTGACAGGCATTTAGCTCGGCTCGAAAATCACAAGGTAGGTTTGAGCTTGGCTCGATAGCTCGACGAGCTTTAATCATCTAAGTTTGAGCTCGACTCTAGTAATATTCGAATAAGACTCGAGCTTGGCTTGAAAAGCTCGAATTTATATATTACGTAAATATTGTATTCGATAGTCAAACTCATCAATAAAGTCAAGAAGACACGCGATAAATTTAATAGCAAAGAACTTATACAAAACATTGAGCATTAGAGTTTATTAAGTTCTACGATAAATATTAAACTATTATACCAATATTCACATTAACAATAATGTTGTTTATAATATTATGTATAATAAAAATATTTATGTACATGAAGGCTTGAAAAGCTCGATAAAAGCTCGAGCTTGAGCTATTGAAAACTCGAGCTCGGCTCGTTATGTGTTTCGAGCTAGTTTATCGTGCTCGGTCTGATCGGTTTCGAGCTTGAGCTCGATAAAAACTTGACTCTATCGAGTCAAGCTCAAGTTAACGATAAAAGTTTGATTTGTTTACGGCCTTATCGAGAAATGTAACAATATCCGTCTCAAAATAAACTCACATCTATTACGTACGTACATGAAGTAAATGCACAAGTGAGATGGAATGAGATATCAGGGTAGTTCGAGCATTGAAAAAGGAGTATTCTAAATTAAAACGAATAAATGCAACGATTTATTGAGGCAGTTAGAGAATAGTGAATAGCATCACGTCAACTTCATTGATATCAAAATTTGTTGTCTAGCTTCTACTTTTTATCTATAAAATTTAAACAAGAAAAATGTTGTTATATAAACAGTTGGATCTGTTTAATTAAGTGTCTGATGATAGTAATTGACTTGTGATGATGTTCATGCAAAGCTCTCATTGGAACTCCATCCTATTTATTTCCATGCATGTTCTTCATTCAATTATGGTTGTTTGAGCTACTAAAGCGGGCTTATTACTTATGTGGTTTTCGATTTATCTCTTATAAGCTTACTTTTGTGGCTTATATTAAAATTTATAGCTTATATAAGCTTATTATGATATGATAAGCTTATGTTGCTTAAAAAGTTTCAAAATAAGCTACAAAAATAAACTTATGAAACATAAACCGAAAACCATATAAACCATAAGCATGCTATATGTTAGTGATTTTAGTGTCATCGATGGCCATTTAGGTAATGACGATTTACTAGAGACTAATGAGATTTCATATTCGGCTCGGATACGAGTTAAGGAAGTGTGGAGTGCACACTCGTTGAGCTAATATGTTTTCAACCATGGCGAAAATGCAAGGGTAAAGGGGTTGCGCCCGCTTGCGGGGTCGAGGCGGCCCTGTTTTTTCCGTCCTTTTCCCCAACCGATGTGTTGTTTATTAACGGTTGTGATAGTTGGTTTTCAACCAGCAGAATCGCTAATAATAGTCATTTAGAATCATTTGATTATGATTCATAGTCTCATTCTAACATACGAAAAACACATACACTTCCTCTCTTATTCATGCTTTGTGATATTGTGCCTAGACACAAAGTGTTTCTCTTCTAGAATTATCCCGATAGAGATTTCGTGCAACCCAGGCATAAATAGGGTCGAAATACTTTATACGGAAAGTGAACTCAACACGATTCTAGTGAGATATCCAGGATCATCACACACCCGACAGGAATTTTCTAACAAACGTATAAAGTAATTCTTGTGATCATGGCTGGAAATACGGTGAAGGATATGACATCGCACTTTGGGAAACTAGACAACTTTGAGGGTATGACTTTAGCGATGGCGAAGAAGATGCATTTCTTGTTGACAACTTTGAAGGTGGTTTATGTGTTGACTACACGATGCCGGAATTGTTTGAAGATGACACAATGGACACAATTAGGAGAAGGGCAAAGTGGGAGAATGATGACTACATATGCAGGGACACATATTGAATGGTATGTCTGACTCTCTCTTTGATGTATATCAGAATGTTGAATCGGCTAAGGAGTTGTGGGATTCTCTTGAATCCAAGTACATTGTAGAGGATGCTTCAAGTAAGAAGTTCCTTGTAAGTAATTTTAATAATTACAAAATGGTCGATTCTAAACCTGTCATGGAACAGTATGGTGAACTCCTTAGGATCCTTGGACAATACACACAATATGGCTTGAAAATGGATGAATCCATTTCTGTTTCAAGTATAATTGATAAGTTGCCTCCTTTCTGGAAGGATTTTAAACATACTTTGAAACATGGTAAAGATGATTTGTCTTTGGTCCAACTTGGTAGTCACTTGCGTATAGAGGATTCTCTATGGGCGCAAGATGACAAGGGCAAGGGTAAAGAAGCTGCTGGACCCTCTGTTAACATGACAGAAGAGGGTAAGAACAAACACAAGAAACAAAACAAAGGTAAGAAACGTGGTTCTAATGAGAACAATAGTTATGGTTCCAACAAGAAACCAAAGTTGGAATGTTGGAAGTGTGGTAAGACTGGTCACTTCAAGAGGGGTTGTCGTAGTGGTAATAAGAATAACGCAAATGCTGGTGGTTCGGGAAAGGGGTCTAACGACCAACCCCAAGACCAAGGTCAGAATTTAGTACCTATTTGGAACAGTTTTATGAAATATTATGTTTCACTAATTTCTGAAGCATTTTATGTGCAGGTTGATGCAATTGCGTGGTGGATAGATTCGGGTGCCACAACTCATTAAAGATCGTTGCTAGTTTAAGACATACAAACCGGTGGAAGACGGATCTGTACTTTACATGGGAGATGATCATTACGCTCCTGTTCATGGAAAATGAAGCGTGGCATTAAAATTTAGTTCTGGAAAAACTATTACTTTGTTTAATGTGTTGTATGTACCTAAACTTCGTAAGAATTTAGTTTCTGGTCCCGTGTTGAATTAGTGTGAATACAAACAAGTGTATGAATCCGATAAGTATATCTTATCAATGCGGTGTGTTTGTAGGATTTGGTTATTATAACAATGGAATGTTTATATTGAATTTGAATAAAGTTCACGATAATTCTAGTTACATTTATATGTCTTCTTCTACTGTTGTTATAACCTCATTATGGCATGCCCGTTTAGGACATGTGCACCATAAAAGAATGCTTGAAATGTCTAAAGATGATTTAATTCCTCCTGTTGATGAAAATACGAAAAAATGTACTACTTGTATGTTGACAAAAATCATTAGACGACCATTTAAAAGTATAACAAGGAAATCTGTCATACTAGAATTGGTACATAGTGATTTATGTGATTTTCATGCAACACCATCTTTAGGTAATAAGAAGTATGTTATAACTTTTATAGATGATGCCTTTAGGTTTTGCTATGTTTACTTGCTACATTCAAAAGTTGAATTGCAACAAAATGACTTAATTAAAACTTTACGCACAGATAGAGGTGGTGAATATTATGATCCTGTATTTTTCCAATCTGTAGGAATCATCCATGAAACTACTGCTCCTTACACACCACAGCAAAATGGTGTGGCTGAAAGGACAAATAAAGCTCTTAAGGAAATGGTTAATTCCATGTTATCTTACTCGGGTTTGAGTGAGGGGTTCTGGGGAGAAGCCATGTTAACGACTCGCTATTTATTAAATAGGGTTCCTAATAAAAGGAATAAGACTAGTCTATATGAACTTTGGTATAAGAAACGTCCCAACTTGCCATTTTTACGAGTTTAGGGTTGTAGGGCCGTTGTTAGGCTTCCGAACCCAAAAAGGAAAACTTTAGGTTGAAAGGGTATTGAGTGCATCTTTGTTGGATATGCTGAGCATTCCAAGGCATATAGATTTTATGTAATAGAACCTAATGATTATGTTTCTATTAACACAATTATAGAATCAAGAGATGAAATATTTGATGAGAATCGTTTCTCTTCAATACCTAGACCAAAAGACATTATACCAAATTCGGATGAATTTCAAAAGGATGATCATTCCAATAATGCACCAATGAGATTCTTGAACCTCGTAAAGGTAAAAGAGTTGGGAAAGCTAAATCATATGGTTCTAATTTTCAACTATATCTAGTTGAAGGATCAAGAGATCAAGTTGGATCTCAATACTCTTATTGTTATAGTATAGAGGAGGATCCTAGAACCTATAATGAAGCTATGCAATCTCGGGATGTTGCTTTATGGAAAGAAGCAATTGATGATGAGATTGGTTGTATTATGGAAAATAATACATGGGTCTTGTCTGATTTACCTTCGGGTTGCAAACCTTTGGGTAGCAAATGGATCTTCAAAAAGAAGATGAAAGTCGATGGAATAATTGACAAGTTTAAAGCTCGATTGGTAATCCAAGGCCTTAGACAAAAGAAAGGGATCGATTACTTCGATACCTATGCACCAGTTACTCGTATCACTACAATTAGATTGTTGTTAGCTTTAGCAGCTATTCATAATATAGTGATCCATCAAATTGATGTCAAAACAACATTCTTAAATGGTGATTTGGAATAAGAAGTGTATATGAAGCAACCGAAAGGATTTGTTATGCCAGGTAATGAGCATAAAGTGTGCAAGCTGGTTAAGTCATTGTATGGGCTCAAACAAGCACCTAAGAAGTGGCATCAAAAGTTTGATGAGGTTGTGTTGTCTAGTGGTTTTGATGCCACTGCTTAAAGGGTACTATGAATTATGGTTTATCATATGTTGGATATCGTTCCATATTGGAAGCTTATTCAGATGCTAGTTGGATAAATCATGTTGAAGATTCATTTTCTACTAGTGGATGGGTGTTCTTGCTTGTGGGAGGCGCCATTTCATGGGCTTCCAAAAAGTAAACATGCATCACTGGTTCTACCATGGAATTTGAGTTTGTAGCTTTGGGTGTTGCTGGTAAAGAAGCAGATTGGCTAAGAAACTTGATACATGAGATTCCAATATGGCCCAAACCTATAGCACCAATTTCTATCTATTGTGATAGTGTTGCCACATTGGCTAAAGCATATAGTCAAATCTGTAATGGCAAGTCTTGACACTTACGTGTTAGACACAATATGATTAGGGAGTTAATCATGAATGGTGTAATTTTTATAGAGTTTGTTCGGTCACAACATAATTTAGGAGACCACTTGACAAAGGGTTTGGCTAAGGACTTCGTAATTAATTCTGTGATAGGGATGGGACTAAATTCCATATAAATCTACTACCTATGAGATACCCAATTCCCTTCTAATACAACATTAGAAGCTAAATTCAATGTGGAAAGCTCATAGCTAGAGATTGGAACACGTGTATTTATCTTCCCGAGGTATGTGTTCAGACCTACAAGTGATGGTTAGGTTGAAGTTTACCTTCTTAATGACTCTTTTGAAAAATTGCAAATGCAGGTGCAAGATTAAAAGAATCACCTATGTGAACATGAAGTTTTGCCGCTTCAAGAAGCTTGGACTTAGCTTTCTATATGTTCATCAATGGATTGGGACACATTGCTTATACTAGTGTCAAGTAACGAATATTAGAGTGTTGTAGAAACTTATGTGTATAGTATCTTGGTATTCAAATGGATTGACGGGCTCAATCGTTACGACACCCTGATTTTCGAATATTTGGAATGTGTATTATACTAAGATGAAAATTCAATTGCAAGACATTTTCATTTATGCATTTGTTTGTTTTGTTTGTTTGTTATAACATAATTACATATATATTTATATGTGTTTTAGTAAATCAAGGATTACACTAAAATGGGGGAGGGGGGAGGATTTGTTGGTGATTTTAGTGTCATCGATAGCCATTTAAGTAATGACGATTTACTAGAGACTAATGAGATTTCATATTCGGCTCGGATACGAGTTAGGGAAGTGTGGAGTGTACACTTGTTAAGCTAATATATTTTCAACCATGACGAAAATGCAGGGGTCAAGGGGCAACGCCGGTTTTTTCCCTCCTTTTTCCTCAACCGATGTGACTGTTTATTAACAGTTGTGATAGTTGGTTTTCAACCAATCAGAATCGCTAATAATCGTCATTTAGAATCAGTTTATTAACAGATTCATAGTCTCATTCTAACATACGAAAAACACATACGATACATCTCTTGTTCCTGCTTTGTGATCTTGTGCCTAGACACAAAGTGTTTCTCTTCTAGAATTATCCTGATAGAGATTTCGTGCAACCCAGGCATAAATAGGGTCGAAATACTTTATACGAAAAGTGAACTCAACACGATTCTAGTAAGATATCCAGGATCATCACACACCCTACACGAATGTTCTAATGGCCCATTTGGTTTGTAGGTAGGTTTAGAATTAGGATTTGGATTTGGATTAGGATTAAAATTTGGGTTAGGATTTGATGAGAGAGAGAGAGAAAAAATATATTAAAATATAGATAAAAATTATTTTATAAAGTTATATTGTTATAAAATAATAAATTCTATTTAAATGTAGAATGAATGTGAGTAGAAAAAATTGGTCCCACGCCTTTATAAAAAACCCAGCTACGTGATATGGTTTGTAAAAACCTCCATTTGTGGTGTTTGAAAAGTCAAGCCAAGTGAAACAAACGTATATTTTCTACCATCACTCCCTTGGACCTACTCAAAACACTCTAACCAAACGGGTACTAACACTATATAGGTTTAAACAAACACCATCAATCCTAAAACCAACCTTTAGACTTAACTCGCACATCTAGGCTCGGCTAAAGGTTCTATGTTTTGTCGATTTGGTTGTTAACATATATGGAATTAAGTTAGAACGATGATTGTTATCACATATCGATCTCCATAAGTTAGAACTATTATATGATAAATAAGTGCAAGCACATTTGTGAGTTTAGGGTTTCACTCGTGTGACATTTATATAGTAAGAATCAATAAACATCATAACTTATGGGGTTTACATTATCTAACATGGTATCAGAGCGGGTCTCATCCTCAGAGCTAGGTGGCTACGTTAAGCCGCCTCCCGTAAGCCACCCCGTCAAATCCTCGTCGGCACCCCATTATCCCTTATAAAAAAAAATTCAATTTCCGGCTAAAACCCTAGCTCCTTATTATTTCGATCAAAACTCCCAAACAGTAGGGAGTTAAATGATGTCGTCAGTGGCATTAGCTTCGCATTGAAATTTCGAAGAAAAACATTCTGGAACTGCCGCCGTAGCTGTCGCCACGCTCTGTAACAAGCATCCGGGTTTTTATACTACAATCGGCTCACTGTTTTGCTTATAACTCTCAACCGCTTAGAGTTAGCTGACGTCGTTAGCGGCCGTGGATTCGTCATTAAATTTTTAAAAAAAAGCAGACCGGAATCGCCGCCTCCACCGGTCGGACGCTCCATCACGCGCAATTATAAGTCAAGATAGTCGCGAAAAGAAGAAAAAAAAAAACAATCTTTTCATATTACGCTTATCCGTTGTGACCGGGTCTTGGTTTCTTTTTATTAAGATAACAACTATCTTTAGTTGTTTTAATAATTAAATTATTTATTTCAATTTGAGGTTTCGCGATTTCGTCGGTCAAATTACAAAAGTGTTAGACGATAAATAAATCTGTTTATGAGTTTCACTCATGTAACATTTATATATTGTTACTCAATAAACATCGTAAACTACGGTTTTACATTATTCAACAGGAACAGTGATCATTTATCACATATATGATCTCATTTGCATATTACATGCGACTTTTGAGACATGATCCAATCATACAATTACGCTTCGTTGAAGAGAAAAATCAAACAATACAAGGTCCAGACACTTGCATCATGCTCATTAATGTCAACGTACACACATACGTATACGTGTTAGTTTCGTAAGAAAATAATAATAATAGTAGAACATGTAATGAGATGATCCAAGACAACAGAAAGAAAGGCGAGAGTTGTCGATGTTGACCATGGAGGTAGACTAGACTACTCGTATAAATGCTAGTACATGAATCTTTAAACAAACTCAACATGTTATTTAAAAACAATGACATATGATCAACTAGATGTGATTTAATAGTTGCTTCGAATTTTCTAAGTTTAGTTTCTTGCGAAAATAATGTGTTATTATTATTTTTTTTGAACGAACATTAGTTGTTTGTGGTTCAGTCAGAAATGACATCCAATTAGGCGATATCTTGTGCGAGACCCGCATGCTCCTCCTTTATCATCTCGACGGGTAAAAGTCCGGGTGGGACTCGCACTTAAGACCTCCCTACCAAACATCCTTCTCCAAGGCACCTTATGAAACGCTTGGTGGCCATTAATGGCAGGTTGGTTAAAAAACAATGACATAATGTGTTATTGACCCATATTACTTCTTCCCCTTTTACCTTTTTTTTTTTTACTGAATTGACCCACTTGAAATATAGAAGAAAAAACAACTTAGTCGACTAAATTTTAAGTAAAGGGTCGAGTCTAAAACCTTTTTCTCCAATGGTGTGTGTATACTTTAAGCAGAAAACAAGATTTTGTGAAATCGGTCTAATTAACTACACTATATATCAGCTAGTTTCATGTTCAGGGGGGGACATTTAAGCTACTACTGGTAAAGAAAAGCATACACAAATTAAGAAAATATCAACAATATAGTACTAATACAACACCATTGACAACTAGTTTACTACAACATGCCATATCGAAGTTACCTGCGCGCAATCCCATATCAGTCGATGTATTTGGAGTATCACATCTTTTATGTTTAAACAGTGAATGTACGCTCCAGTTTAATCATAAATGCCTCGAGCTATCATAATTAATCTGCTGAATGCAGAGAAAGCAAGGACGGATAAGGGACGGATATTTTCAGTGGTTGACTAGGGTTCTGTCAACCCTTGAAGAGTTCAAGACAAGTGCATAATGTACTTCTTATCGATTATATATCCGTCCCTTCTACATGTGCGTGTAACACTATGGATTTGACAAGTCACAAAATCACCAAGCAACACGACTACACTGACGTTTGCAGGTGCAAAAGTAAGGTCATGACATGCAATATGTAGTACCTAATGAACAACATAACGAGACTCGAAGCAATGAAGTAATAATTGGTTAGAATCCAATGATGCTAGCATAGAAAACATTCCACATGTTACAAAAGAGAGATGTGTATCAAATAGTGAAGCTTTTTTGTTAGTACTACGTATGGACATTAAGAACATACATGAACTAAAAAGACTTCGGATAGGTATCTGTCAAAGCTTCACCAAGATTAGAAGAATTTATGCTAATTTTAAGCTATAATAGCACTAGAGTCATATTCACCATGAGTTTGTCGATCCAGTATACAAGTTCCCGCTACCGCTACCCCCGTCTCACTTTTCCTTTTCACCCCATCCGCTACTGCTTCTAACATACTTATCAACAACTCCAAACTCTTTGTTTTGAGATAGCCTTTGCGCATAATTCTTTGTTGTTATAGGACCCTTTTTAAGCCTCCTATAAAATACAACCTCCCAGGGCCACAACCGACCACAACCAAAAAACGACTCCGCAGATATATCTTCATCAACCACTTCTGGTTGCTCCAAGCCGTAATGTTTACTGATCATTAACATCTCTTCTGATGTCATGGACATTGATTTAGCTATCTTGTGGGATTTTGAATCAGCTTCTGAAACGTTACGACAGCCATTTTCAAGCAACTTTTTTCTAGCCATGATATCGAGTTGTGCAGTTTTTATCTGGACTTCCTTCTGTTGCAGACTAGTAGCCTTCGTTAAGCAGTCATTTTCATCACTTTGTAGCTCATCCGAAGGTGCTGAACGCTGGCCAGATGAAGTAGAGCCTGTATGTCGCCTAGAACTTGACTTTGACCTCGGACTTCTTGATCTTTGACCGTGTGACTTGGATCTTGAACTTGAAGTTGAATACGAACGCGATCTGACATTTGACTTTGAAGCAAATCTAGTGGCTGACTTTGACTTATCTGAGAGTGACGTAGATCTTGAGTGCCGCCTCATTAATTTCTTTGCACGGTACCTTTCTGGACTTTCACTTCCCCTAATCCGCTTCATTTTTTCAGACTCTCTTCCCCAAGATAAAATGTGTCTGTTATCAGCAGTAGAGTAATCGGTCCTCGTCAAGCAATGATTCGTCCTATAATCACCCCAATATAACCTTGAAGTTGCATCATCTCTGCTATATCGGTCCCTTCCTCGTGCCTCATAGTCAATCTTTCTCAAATTTTCTTCTGAAACAGGGTTCTGATAATCCGTCCTAGAATCATCTCGTCTATCTAAAGACAAATTCCTGTTAGCATAACTTTCTTTTCTAGTGTTACTTCCATAGGATGATCTCCCATACCTAGGTCGCTGCGTTTTTGACCATTCAAGTGTTATAAGCTCCCCACACATCCTTCCAGAAAGCGTTTTAAGGGCTCTCTCAGCATCCACAGGATCGTCATAATGTACAAAACCATATCTAGCATTTTCTCTTAATTGTACGTTGCATCGACCAAACCTTTGGAAAGCACGTTCATATTCATCTTTACGAGCATGAATGGGGATATTTCCAATATACAAAGACATCTTATAAGCCCTGAAAATTCCAATGTTAGCTCGTAGTAAATAAGTAAAATAAAATATATGCATGTGAAATGTTACGATTAGTTATCTATCGGAAAAAAAATATCTTTTCTTTTCCAGGGTCATGTTTAGTGATGTCTGATCTCGTTTTAACGGGTCTTTAAACAATGTGGTCTCTAAATCATTCAAATAGAATCTAAATGAAACCACTAACTCAATCAAACAAGACATCAACATTGTTAAGACACAAACACCTAGTAAATAAGCTCGAAATCCCCAATGTTCGTGATTCTTTTTTCCTTTTTTTTTTTAAATGCACTTTTCACACTGTATAACACCTAATATCTATCACAAATGTCTCCAACGAGACTAGAAGCCACATCCTCTTGGTTGATCGCACACTCACATCCGCTAGGTCAAGGCCTTTTGGTCCCAATGTTCATGATTAGAGGTCCCATTCGATAATTCGCTTTACAAACAACTACTACTTTCCTACTTTTATCCCGCCTTCAACTTTAAATTACAGTTCATACACATGCACCATTAACAAGTAAATACCCACATTCTGTGCAAATTCGTACGCAATCATAGAAAACACAAAGTACCAAGAAGGTAAGAACTAAAAACAAACCATTCAAGAAACTAATCACATATTAACAACCATAATCTTGTTGATCAATAAGTTAGAGTACTGATTAACTTATACTGAAACACCTGTTACAAACATCACACCGAAACTTAGGGTGCGTTTAGTTTGAGTAAAACACCCATATTTTCGGCAAAAATTTTTGTACAAAACAAGGTTAACAGAACTCGCTTATTATGGAACTTAAAACAGCATATATATAAACATGAAATTATGCAGCATTATCGAAGAATAACCAAAACCATAAAAGACCCGTATACATAAAAAATAATTTCATCAAACACGTTATGTGCATGCACTGAGTTAATATAAAATGTCCCCGGCGGTATCCCATATAGTGTGAAAATGCCCCCAACCAAATCGTTACGGGTTTCAAATTATGTATAGGACATGTAAGAATGATTTGTGGTGTATATATCATGAGATGGTTAGCTGTTTTTCTAAAAAATAATAATAAAAACGTCTTTTGTCGTGAGAAGCCTAAAAAAATTCCACAAGACAAAGGAGGTTTAAAAACACTTCTTTTTTGGCCGAAAGCGCAAAAGGTATTGTGTATCAAATTTTCTTTGTGCAGAGTCAAATTCTAAAAATCTTACTTCATTCACCAATTCTTAGTGAAAATTTTGAAAATTTCGAAAACTCTTTCCTTTTTAGCTTTTGTGAATGCGTTCGGTTGTAGAAAAGTTATTCTGGTTTTTTCCTCTTGTCTTCTTGAGTACACAATAAACTCTTCTTTCTTTAGAAAACTCTTTGGAAAGTTCTCTAAACTCGAGTTATAATTGGTGAAAACTCATTTGTTTCGTTAAAATTTTTATAAAATCTCTCGACACTTTTTCTATGTCCCAACTTTTTACAACTAAACACGGCTTCTCACATATAACAATTTTAGACGATACCTGAACCTACAACCACTTAGTTAAACACCAACTCACAAATAACCCTAAACAACAAACCCTTTTAGTGCCACTTTTTATTTTTATGTGATCTTTTCCATGTGGTTTTTAACTTAAGAAATTGTACACAAAGATGAATTTTTTTTGGGTCTTTAGGGGTGTTTGTTTAAGCATATTTTTTGGGTTCCGAGCATGGACGGAGCTTGAACACTTCTACCGGAGGGGCCAAAGTATAACGTAATCAATTTAGGGGGGCCATTTTACAAAATTTTCATCACGTTATATGGAAAATGACAATTACAATAAATAAAAAGGTCAAATATAAGCTTGATGTCAAAAAACTTGGGGGGGCCACCACCCCCTTTTGTATACACTATCCTCCGTCCATGGTTCCGAGCTTACATGTTTCCGGCTTATATGTAAGGCTAGAGGTAATGGTGGCTTATCCACCACCACAACCACCTCCCATTTTCACGCGTGAAGCCCATTGGCTCCACCTCCTTTCACGCGTGGTACCCATTGGTGGGTTTGGTGGTGTGCTGATGTGGTGCTGACGTAAAGCTGGTGACCAGGCCTAAGTTTTTTCCTCCCTTATTTTGAAACTTATGCTTATTATGCCACAATAAGCTCATAAATTTTCAAATAAGCCAAAACAAAAAACAAGGTCACTAAACCTAAGCCAAAAACACATAAACTCATAAAACAAACACCCCTTTAACATGAGAACAACACAAAGGGGTTTTAGCAAAACCAAAACTATGAAAAACCCATAAGTTAAAAACAGGTTATGTACATGAAGATGAAAATGGTGTGTATGCAAAGTTGAGTTTGGGATGATAACCTGAAAATGCTGAAATGTTGATTCTTGATGGAATGCTACTCGGACCCTTTTCTCTTTTAGGGGTTTGAATTTTATAGTATTCTTAAGGGGTTTATATAAGGTGTGTTTGTACATATGTTTGGAAATGAGTCATGTTGGTCCTGACCCAGACAACAGTTCAAATACTTTGGGCTAATGGTTCAAAATATAATATGCTGTCCACAGGATGCCGTTTGGTTTGCTTAAAATTGATTTGAATGTGAAATGAAGTAAAATTGATTTGCACACAAGTTATTTAAGTGTTTATGTGAACTTATGATTGTTTGTATATCAATAAAATTTCAAATAATGAGAAATAATCATTTTATTTGGTTAGCCGCTCGTTATATTTGTAGTTTTATGATTCTCCGAATATAACACCAAGTGTGGTCTCATGATGAACCTCCAAATACAACAACTTTACTCAGTTTTGTTGAAGCGGGATATGAAAAAGTAAGATATAAACAGTCACATACTACCGCAAGTATAAATAAACTGCAAAAGACATCCGACTAATTTAGACATGACGTGGTAATCAATAAGTTAAAAATAATACAATTAGCGTCGCCAAGTTGTTGTTTGTTATGTTACATGCTTGCATATAGTTATACACATGTATGTCAACATTTGTTGCTATAAGCAATGAATTTACTTTTATAACATGACTTTTAAGTTTTCAACCAATTATGTCGCGTTCTTTTTATAAAACATCACAGAAGTGTCTTAAAACATTTCTAGATAACTACTCACACATGACATAAAAACTTTATTCAAAAGTAACTATAACATGTATATAGTTTAATGTGAAAGGAGTAAATACTATTTAGATGTGACATTTGTTATGTATATAAACAAGCTCCAGCCAGATATATCTAACCAACCAGATTTTAATTATGTCAAAACCATCATAAAAAGAGTCGAACCTAAACTTGTAACAAATAACACAAGTCAAACTCAATTCTAACAACACGAGATTCAAAACGAGCTACACTCGAGCTCATGTCCTTTAATTAACGCACAAAACTCAGTATCAGACACGTTCAGCCTCGACTCACATCACTCTACATAAAAAGAATTAAATTTTTATAACAATTTTCACTAAATAAAAAAAACAATAATATTGGGCCGACTAGTTATACTATTCTCCATACCAATTCTCCTTTTCTTTTTCCCATCTTTCGAATTATTCATCGATCAAATCGTTGAACCCTTTTTTCATATAATCAAAACCCATGACGCTTGGCTCAGGTGGATCCAGTGTTGTGGGTATGAATCTTCCTTTTTTATCATATGGGTTTGCTTTAGTTTTGCTTATTATGTTATAAAGTTTCTTGATTGATGTAAAATGGTTGGATTTTGAGTGTTTTCTTGGGTTTCTTGGAATTTGGTTTTTGGGTATTGTTCTTGGAGTGTAGATGGATTAAACCCTTGAGTGATTTGGGTGATGATTGTGTTTTTGGATTGTTTTGAGGGTTTATTTGGGGTTTTTAGTATGTTTTATGGGTTGATCTTGATTGTTGATGTGAATTCTTTGAGCTATCTGTGTTGTGTTGGGGAACGCGAAGCGATTAGTGTGTTTGGTTAAGGTTATGTTTTGGGTAGCTGGAGTAGCTGTTTGTTTTATAAAAGTGTTTGGTAGCGTAGCTGTATTTGTGACTATAAAGCGTAAAATGAAAATGCTAACACTAGGAAAATGCACCTTGCCAAATATACCCGAAGTCGTTGCCTCATGCAGTAGTTGTTTGTTTAATTAAGTGTTTAGTAACATAGTGTGTAAATGATCAATGACGTAAGGCAAAAGTAGTCGTTGCTGCAAGGAATAGTAGTTCTTATGAGTAGCTGTTTGTTTTATAGTGTGCTTCGTAACATACCTGTATATGTAATTCTCGAGTGTAAAATGATTGGTGACGGAGTAAAAGCTCAACACTATTTTTATTAGTGTTTTAAATAGGATTGTCTAAACAAAATTTAAAAGCTAAACGCTTGTTGCCAAACAAGCATTATATTCTAAACGCATTAAAAAGCTCGCCGCCAAACACAGCCTAAGCGTTGGAAGCGTTTAATAGTTACGGACACTGTTTGGATGTGTTTGTTGTTTGAAGTTTTAATAGCTAGGTAATCGATTATTAAAGTGTTGGGCAAGTTTTGATATCTAAGGATAGCGTGTAGGATGAATGCTATATACTCAGAAGCCGTTTTGATTTAGCTATACTTCTGAGCTAAGGGGGTGTTTTAGATTGCTTATCTGCTTATTGCGTTTTTGATGTACTAGATTAGCAGTCTTAAGAGGGTGCTTGTTTTAGCTTATATTTTGGGCTTATGAGCTTATGTAAAATTTGAAAAGCCAATAAGCTCATTTTTTGTGGCATATCAACTTGAGCTTATGAACTTGTATATGCTATAAGCTCAAATTGATAAGCTCATAAGCCAAAATAATGAGCTTCTTGGCTTTTCAGATTGTACGTAAGTTCATAAGCCTAACAAATAAGGTAAGTGTGTGTTTAAAAGCAAACCGCTTATGTAGAGGGCTTAACTGGATTATTTAGGATGGAATATGGGTTGATCTTTATGTTACCAAGATTCTTGATTCATGTAAACTGGTTTTGGATCGAGTGTTTTCTTGGGTTTTTAATGATTTGGTTTAGGCTAATGATTACGTGCTGGGTTGTTTAGAGGGTTTATTTGGGGTTTTGACATGAAATATGGGTTGATCTTGGTTTTTGGTAGGTTTTGGTTGTTGTGTTTGTGATTTAGTTTTAAGATTATGATAGCCTGATAAAAATTCTTTGAGTTATCTATCTGTGTAGGGTAACACCATTAAATTGGTTGGAGTGTCTTTGGTCAAGGACTTAAGGCTATGTTTGGAAAAACCAGTTGTTAGCAGTAGTAGTTTGTTCTATAAAAGTTTTTGGGAACGTAGTTGTATCTGTAATCATAGCGTGTAAAATGATTAATGACATAAAAGCTAGTTGCTTCTTTTATTGGTGTTTTAGTAGGAGCATTTAACAAAATCCAAAAGCTAAACCTTGTTGCCAAAGTCTTAAGGGGGTGTTTGTGTAGCTTATATGTTGGGCTTATGAGCTTATGTAGAATTTGAAAAGCCAATAAGCTCATTTCTTCTGGTTTATGGCTTATCAACTTGAGCTTATGAACTTAAATATGCTATAAGCTTATAAGCTCAAGTTGATAAGCTCATAAGCCGAAATAATGAGCTTATCGGCTTTTCAAATCTTACGTAAGCTCGTAAGCCTAACAAATAAGCCTAGTGTTTGTATAAAAGCAAACTGCTTATAGTAGGTTATGTAGAGGGCTTAATTGGGGTTTTTATTATGGAATATGGATTGAACTTGATCCTGTTATTGGTTGCTGGATTTTTGGATTTATTTGAAGATAAAAATAGCATGCAATACCTTAAAAGTTAGAGCTATTTTCAATTATGGATTAACCAGTTGTGAATTTGTGATAATCAGACAATTGGAATCAATTTTGTTGTAGCTACTCCTAAACTAAAGAGGTGTATTCGAGGGCTTATCTGCTTATTGCGTTTTAATAGTGTTTGGATATTATTTAATTGTTTATGATTACCAGTTTATTTGAGGGTTAAATAAACAGTTTTCGAAGTTGCTTAATCAAACTTTAGTGCTGATTACTTTACCTCTTGAATCAGTAAATAAGCAACATTAACTCTTCGTTACATAAGAAGTAAATGCGAATGCTATCTCATGCATTGGGTTTTGCTGTATACTCCGTATATGCTTCTAACTATTGTAGAAAGCATAAGCAGCTATACTAAGATATCACAACAACCCCGTAAATATTCGACCCTTGATTGATATAATAATGAAAAGCAGTTTCTCTATACCCAAAACACTAGAATTTGGTTCTTTGTAACTTGAAAAATGCTATAATAAGATGACCACTTTCAAAACACAATTTTAAACTCCCCCTTAATTCTAATCATCATTACAAGGTTAAATGTATGTTCAAGTGTCCAAGATTGCTATTGTATCTATTGCAAATATTATAGGCTGCGGGCGCAATGATGCCTTGTGGGATTACTTGTTATTCTAGTTTTATTTTTCTTTGCGTAGGCGCTCTATTAGTTTAATATAAGTCTTTGAACCAATGACAAATGTAAAGAAGTTGTATTTTAAGTGTTTGAAGTTTTTTGCAGTGCCTAGAAATTTCAGACTGCTCGAGGAGCTTGAACGTGGAGAAAAGGGTATTGGAGATGGGACTGTGAGTTATGGAATGGATGATGGTGATGACATTTATATGCGATCATGGACAGGAACAATCATTGGCCCTCACAATGTAACCTTTTTTTTTTCTTTCTTTCTTTTGTCTTCATATTTGAAAGACTTTTTTTTTCTCATTTAACTTTAACGTTTCTTAATTTGTTACTATCAAAGTGTACGGTTACCTGATTTACCCTCTTTCAGTCTAATTTGAAAGACTTTTTTCTCTCATTTAACTTAACGTTTCTCAATTTGTATTCCGCAACAATGTCATGTTTGGGTCACCTTATTTATCAATTCCTTAGCCTAACACTTATAAACATCTGATAATGTGATAATTAAACAGAGTGTCTAATAGCTTTCTTTTTGCTGGTCTTCAGTCTGTACATGAGGGCCGTATCTACCAGTTGAAGCTATTTTGTGACAAAGATTACCCAGAGAAGCCTCCTACTGTTCGTTTCCATTCTCGTGTCAACATGACATGTGTCAACCATGAAACCGGAGTGGTAATATTTCACATTTAAAACAGTTTCATTGCATTATAATCGTATGTCTTTCACTGTTGCTTTTGCGCACTGTTTTTCTTAGTTTGTTGATTATTGATTAGCTTGCATTTTGAACAGTTTATATATTGTGACTTGTCATTTTGTGCTGTTAATTCTGTTATACATAGTTACATTGTAGAATATTTGATACTTCTACTCCATATCACAATGAGTATCTCATTTTCCGAAAGCTGTTATTTGTACCTTTTATGTATCAGTTAGATTTGATACACAATCAAAATTTGTCAAACATTAAAACAGCTAATTACCCTGATCCTTAATAACAAAAACACATCCAACCACTATCTCCTACCAGGGATGTCTATGGTTTGACTTGAACCATTTGCTGGCCAAAAGTTTGACCAGGCTGACATTCAAATAAGCTGGCTTGCCGGTATGGGATACTGGTTGTTTATCAGTTTAAAGGTATTGTTTAAGATGAACTGAACCGTAGATTTCAAATCCTATTTTGTGAGTATATATATGAAAATTATGTGTTAACTGTTGGGTCAAAATGTTTCAACTTTCAAGTTTGTTGTATCTTTAGAGCAGACGTGGCTCTTGGGTTTGAGTCAATGTGTTTTTTTTGTTCTTTCTAGTCTCTTAATTTCAAATTTAAAACAGCATTTCACTATCCCACAGTGATGTGAAATCAGAAAAAGAACACGTTTGCTTGGCCTGACACATTGATAGTTACTTGCTTGGGCCTTTCCTATTTTTATGTTATAAACTCGCTTACTTTTATGGTAGAAAGTATCAACTGGCTTATTTAATTAGAGTCTTATAAAGTCTCCTTAATAGTAAGGGATGAACATGTTTCTTTAGGAAGTGTTATATTTGCTTTTAAACATTACTAGTTAAATTTCTATTTTTTGAACATAACTAATTACATGCTTACAAATTCGAATTAAAACAGATTAACAAAAATCAGTCCAAACCCTTTCATGGCTTATTGTAATCTCACAAAACTTTTGAAAATTGTAGTGTTCTTTATGGGTTGTATCGCCCCCTCAAGAATTTTTGATTTCCAAAAGATTTCATGATTCCTTTTCAGCTTTTAAAGGTTTCATTTTTGGTTAACAGGTGGAACCAAAGAAGTTTGCAGTACTTGGAAACTGGCAAAGAGAGTACATGATGGAAGATATATTGGTTCACTTGAAGAAAGAGATGGCGTCTCCCCACAATCGCAAGCTTGTCCAACCCCCAGAAGGTACTTTTTTCTAGGTGGTGAAGGAATATGGGGTAAGAATATGTTGTGATAGTGGAATTGGATCGATGATGACAATTAAATGGTTTAATTACATGCATTGAAAAAAAGCTGTCTCATGGCAACATTGTGAATGCTCTGTGACTTTTGATTAATGGGATTCTGTTTTCATGTCAAATGTTTAATATATGTATCCTTTTGCACATCTCATTTTTTCTTTGGGCGTTTTAAGCCTTTGTGATTCTTTTGCACAAGCTTTGGGCGATTTAGAGCCTTTCTGTAACTTATTATGCCGTGCAAACTGTGGGTCGCCTCATTTTCTGGCCAGGCTTTACGTTGCAAAATAGTTAGATTTTATGTATCAAAGTGATTTGATATTGTCACCTCGAGTGGAGATGAGTTGGCAATCTTGAATAGTGGAGATGAATAATGGGACAGAACTTTTGTTCGCTTGAATCCTGGAACCAGTATGAGTGTTGAATCCAGTTAATTGTAAGACGACATGATTGACTGATTCCCAATCTGATAATGGAGGTTTCCACTTTAAGCTCAATCATTTTTCGCAACTATTCATTCGTCTAACTTCTTTAGTTAGATTTAATCAATGAACCAACCATGACAATTAGTTGGCCAAGAGAAATCTTTGATGCTTCTTAGAGAGTGCCCTGTCAGTCTCACCACTGACCTTCGGTACCAAATAAATAGCGGGAGCTCTGTTGTAAAATCGGTCTAGCGGTCGATTAATCCTCGATAATCACGATCGCTCACTAAGCACTTTGATTTATCATAATCGGCCTATTTAATCGGTTTGGTCCAAAGATCGCTTAAAATCGGTCAACAAACCGATTAATCGGAGAAAATCGGTCTAATCAGATTAATCGGACAAAAGTGCTTAAAATTGGTCAACAAAACCGCTTAAAATCGGACAAAATCACTTAAAATCGGTCAACAAAACGATTAATCTGACAAAATCGGTCAAAGTCGCTTAAAATGGTCAACAAACCGAGTAATATTTATGTTTGGCCAACTTTAAAGCACTATGATTATGCCTATATTTGAACACTCAAATATTCAACTTTTGACGTAATACGCTTATCCCATACATATAAAATAATATAATATCTAAAATTACGTTTTGCATAAAATTTCAATCCGATTAATCCCCGATTAATCCGCTAACTGATTAATCGCTAGGCCTAGCCAACCGCCTCACTAGCGCCAGCGATTTTTACAACTCGAAAGCAGTGAGTGGGGTTTATCCCCAGGAGAAAGGTTTGAAGACAGATCTTCCTAATTGGATGTCGGCTGTGAATTCAGATTACTAACTACTAACTCGCTGCTCAAAAAAAAAAAAAAAAAAAAAGATTTAATCAATGAACTTCTAATCATTTTGTCAATTACTTATCTTTTTTCTCTAAACTTATAAACAAATACTCAAATTAAAACCTAAACTATACAAATGAGTTCAAAAGTTAAAGCATAAACGAGTGAATAGACGAGATTTTCTCCTTGAGTTGGCGAGACCGTGAGAGCAAGTTATTGTCTCAAGTATACGCAATCTGTCCGTAGTATCCATGTGACTATTTTCGAACCATGTCTCACCACCTCTAAAGTATACCTAGTAAGATTCACACCTAAGAACTTTTTCAAAATGTTTAAACAGTAGACCGCAAGAAAAGTTAAATGTTAGAAGTGATATGTTTGTTTTGAGCATATATAAAACTAACTTTTGTGACTTTAAATAAAACATAAGTTCGTATAAAGTAAGTAATATATAAAACGAAACAAACACCCCTTAATTTTACTATTATTATTAACCTAAGATAAATCTATGAGATATTGATTGACCACCAACTTGATCTACACACCATTTTAAAAATAAAAAAAGAAGAAGATTATATTGGGTATTGCATATATCTTTTTCTTCTTTATTCTCCACTCAAATAAATTTCCCTATTCCTATCCTTCAAATTATTCATCCATCAAATCAAATCATTTATTACCAATATCATTATTATTATCATCTTGATTGATTGATTCACTGCAAAGCAAAAGAAAAAAAAACCCATTTTTGTAAAATCAAAATCCATGACGCTTGGCTCAGGTGGATCCAGTGTTGTGGGTATGTTTTTATGAACCAATCTTGCTTTTTATCATATGGGTTTGGTTTAATTTTGATTATTATGTGATAAAGTTACAATCTTGATGGTACCCAGATGGTTATTTGATGTAAAAAGGTGTAAATTTGATTGTTTTGTTGGAAAGTTATGATCTTTATGTTATTAAGATGTTTGATTGATGTTAAAAGCTCTTAATTTGATTGTTATGTTGTAAAGTTTGAATCTTGATGGTACCCATATGGTTAATTGGTGTAAAAAGTAGTTAATTTTGAATATTATGTTGTAAAGTTTTGATCTTTATGTTATTAAGATGGCGAAATGTTTGATTGATGTAAAATGGTGTAGATTTGATTGTTATGTTGGAAAGTTATTGATCTTTGTGTTAAGATGTTTGATTGATGTGAAAAAGGTTGGATATTGATTGTTATATTGAGTTTATAAGATAGGAGATACCTGGGTTAGGCCGCGTACATCTGAGTCGATGACTCCGTCCCTTGTAACATGAACAAAAGAAACTTCATTTGTTTTGTCATGAAGATGTTTGATTGACATAAAAGGTTGTGGATTTGAATGTTTGTTGTAAAGTTTTGATCTTTATGTTATTAAGATGTTTGATTGATGTAAAAAGGTTGGGTATTGGTTGTTAAATTGGGGTTTCTAAGATAGGGATTTGTGGTATTGTTATTAGATTGAAGTTGTAACCTTTTGAGGTTAGCCGCAAGGGCAAGTCTTTGACTCAGATGTACACTAACAGTAGACCGCTTGTCAGGAGGTTAGTGTCCTTCCACTAGGCCATTTGGTGGTGGTTTGATTGACTGATAATATGTGTTGTTTTTTATTTGCATTGCTTTGATCTGTTTGAAGTTGTGATAATCAGACAATTTTGATTGTTTTAGGTGTACAATGACCACTAAATAATTTAAGATCGAGTCTCGTTGTAGCTAGTTTTGTTTGACTTGTAAAAAGTCTGATAAAGATTAGTTTCACTATACCCAAACGGCAAATACTAAAAGCTTATGAGTTTCTTTTTGAAAATGTATTCCGAAACACCCCCTTGAACTTGATTATCATGATTGTTTCTTACAACTGTCATGGGTTCATAGGTGGTGGGGTGGTTGCTATTCTTTTTTGTATAGGTTATATATGTGTTAGTTTTTAAATTAATGGTACGTGTACAGAAGTTAGCTTTTTAAGTGTTTGGAAGTTTGTTGCAGTGCCTAGAAATTTCAGATTGTTGGAGGAGCTTGAGCGTGGAGAAAAAGGTATCGGAGATGGGACCGTGAGTTATGGAATGGATGATGGTGATGATATTTATATGCGATCATGGACCGGAACCATCATTGGCCCTCACAATGTATGTGTCATGTATTCATCTATGTGTCTTAAGGTTTCACTTTACATGGATCAACATTTTGGAACTTATTTTCTGATTATTGTGAGCTGAAGTAGTATAGGATAAACTTATTCAAGTAGTAGACGAGCATCAAAACATTATATTCTTTAATTTGATGATTCAGTTCGGATTATTGCATATCATATAATCAATTAACAAATGCACATCAAAGTTAAATCCCTAATATCCATTGTTGGAAACGTCCTCACTCTCTTCTTCCACGTGAGTGTCTCATTTCTAAGTTTATATTAGGGACCAGTTTGAGGTTCCTAGTTTTATTTTAACTAAATTGGATTCTAATCATCGAGGAAAAGGTCTGAAATGGTGATCCGAGAAATAACTGTATCGGATTGACTTTTTAATAGCCATATAAGAGTGTGCGTATGGTTCTAATAACTTTTTTTGTGAGTTTTCAGTCTGTGCATGAAGGGCGTATCTACCAATTGAAGCTATTTTGTGACAAAGATTACCCAGAGAAACCTCCTACCGTTCGTTTCCATTCTCGGGTCAACATGACTTGTGTCAACCATGAAACCGGAGTGGTAAGAAAATCATCACTCCATTTGATACTTATCTTGCATTATAATATTAAATCATGGTCGGTGTTAAATATTACTTTGCTTAAATATGTTAAATGTTTATATGTTGTTTAACTTCTTCCTTCTTAGCTTTGTTATATTGCGTTATGAATACTTAAATTTTACATTTTGTGGGTCACAGGTGGACCCAAAGAAGTTTGGGATACTCGGGAACTGGCAAAGAGAGTACACAATGGAAGATATACTGATTCGTTTGAAGAAAGAGATGGCGTCTCCCCATAATCGAAAGCTTGTCCAACCCCCGGAAGGCACTAGTTTCTAGGCGGTGAAGGAACCGTAAGAATGTTGTGATAATTGATTTATATCAAATGACATTTTAATGGTTTTGTTATATGCCTTGAAAAAAAGCTGTCTCATGACAACATTGTGATTCTCTGGGTGCTGTTTGATTAATGGGATTCGTGTTCGTGTCAAATGTTTAATATATATGTACCATCTCATTTT
The DNA here is from genome assembly GCA_022545495.1 of Chrysanthemum lavandulifolium. Taxonomy (NCBI): domain Eukaryota; kingdom Viridiplantae; phylum Streptophyta; class Magnoliopsida; order Asterales; family Asteraceae; genus Chrysanthemum; species Chrysanthemum lavandulifolium. Next base: position 250,341,675 of record CM040242.1, read on the forward strand.
GCTATGGCTGATTTTGGTGATTTTGTGTTTTTGCACAACTTTTGAACTCGTTTGACCAGTATCATTACCGCATGAATATCATGACCAAGTGGGTCGAAATTCATCAAATCATAGTTTTTGTTTTTGCCATAACCTGCCGCTAAAAGCCGTTACATATATGATGGTATGATGCTAGAAGGTTCGGGATGGTGACGATGGGCAAGGGTCGATTCTCTTGTGTCCACTCGCTATCATTTCCCCGTCCTGTATGTGTTTATGCTTTGATTAGTAACCATAAAGAACAGAATAATACTCAGATGTTAGAATTTGACATGTTGCAGAAATGAAGTTGTATCTATGTTACGTATAAAGAGAAAACACAATTGCTTAAAACTTAAAAGCTTAAAAAATAAGTAATGTGTTGTGACAAAAACATCTTTACTTATAAAAGGCAACACAATACCTATATATACATATAAAAGAATTGCATGCACAAATTAACGCTACGGTCGGCGCTACGCATGGGTAATTGTATAGTTATACAAAAAAATGGAGATAAGAACTTATGACGATTATGTATCCTTTCAATTTTAGGAGTATATTACTCGTAAAATATCATTTTTTTTTTCAAAAGTTCTCAAAACCCATAAGTAATAAGTCTTACCCAACTACTAACATGACAGAGAAATCCCAAGTCACTAGGCTTTGGGCTGGGCCTGATTATTTTGTATTCATTATTGCAACTAGGGATGTTCATGGTTTGGGTAATACCAAAAGAAACTTAAAGGGGGTGATATTCACACCACATCTTTTAATGTATGTATCACAATTTTTTTTTCTTTTTTTCTTAAAAAGGCAACATATTATTGAGAACCTTGAAAAATAAAAACTAAAGTACAATACAAGGCGTCCTACCCCAATTAAACAAGATAATTAAATGAGAGTAGGACCCAAAAAGAATAGACGAAAAACAATACAACTAAAACCAGCCTTAGAAGCTAAACTAAGGATACAACTCAAAACCGATACAAAGTAAATTGTAAAAACAAAAAACTAGAAAACTAACATCTAGCACACTTGACTTATATTAGGACAATGGAGTGTCCCACCACAATTTTTGTGTCTAAGCAATCAGACACTCGAACCAAAAATTTCCTCGCCTGTACTCACAAACAAGAGCTATAGCAGAGGACAAAAAGTAATGCACAAATTGTACGGTACAAACTGTAATACACAAATTGTGGTGCATACATCAAAAGATGTGGTATAGATATCAATTCCCAAACTGAACCAAACTGAAAATAACTTAACCGAATTTGCAATCGAACCAAACTTGTCAAAATAGAACTAAACTGAATTAAATATTTGGTTCTGGATTCGGTTATGGTTCTAGCAATCTAAATCGAAAACCGAATTCAAATGAATATAAATATTTTTTTTTTAATATTTATATATAAAAAAAATATTAAAACTCTTTCATATTATTAATATAACATTTTTTAAAATTATTATTTTTTTTTTGCTAAAAATCTATATAAATAAATGGGACAAATAATTAAAAATATGTAATTCGGGTTATTCGGTTCGGTTTCGGTTATGAGAGTTCGTTTTCTATTATTCGGTTCGTTTTCAGTTCGGTTTAATCAATTTTAATTCGGTTAGGTTCTCGGTTATACCAGAAAAAATATTTAACCAAACTAACCGAACCGATAAACACCCCAAATTGCAACTACAAAACCTTCTAAAATTTCTAAGTAGTAATGACTCTTCCTCAATTTTAATCCACTTTTTACACACAATAAATTTTTTCTCTTAAACAATATCATCCTCTTCTTGAAAAATCATTAAATCTTACTAGACCACCTTATTCCACAAACAATGTGGCTCAGTGGTAAGATATCATGATGTTTTAATAAGATATCACATGTTTAAATATTCTATGGGTGGCGAAGGAGAGTCAAAGACTCACCGTTCCGAAAAATTTCAACATAAAAACCTCATCCATTTACCCATTGACTAAACCACTATAATCGAACACCCTTCTTTTCACACTTTTCATAGCCGTTGCATAACGCAAAATCACTTATAGTTCAATGTGAACGCAATATTGTAAGTTTCCTATGAAAATCTTTTTACGTGATGTATTCACATATAGTTAGGCTATCGATCTAATTATTCAATTAGTAGTTCCTTCTTGGGACTACATAAAATAATAATAATAATAATAATAATAATAATAATAATAATAATAATAATACCAATAGTGCGTTCTTCTCTAGAACGTATTATTACTGCTTTTGGGCCTGGATTTGATGATTGGCAATGGAGGCTGGCCACCCTGTCATTTGTATTTGGGGCTTGGCGTATATTCAAGAGGATGCCTTGAACTATGCATTTCTTATGTCTAGACCCAACCGCCAAACTACGCACTAAGCTCCCGACATTCGATATTGTAACCTCTGGACCTTCCTTCAAGAGGCATTGAGCGCTTTTAATGCGAAAATGGAGATTGACCTTCCGAGTAACCCGGATGAGATCATTGCCCCAAAATCATGAAAAATTGGCGATATATATTTCACACGTGTTACCCAAATTGTTGAATCCACACTTTGCCTATCCTCGACAAATGGCGCCCGGAGGTCGCAAAGGAGGACTACACTTCGATCGCTTAGGGTGGTTTCGATGTCTGGGCTGGGACAGCTATGAATGACAGAACTTACAGGTGCGCATTATGTTATCGGCTAGGCGTTCCCCTTTTCTCTATTTAGATGTCGTGCTCAGCTTGCTCCAAGGTTTTCATGGGGGATATTTATGGGTACCATGCTGTATCGTGTACTAGCACTATTGGTATTAAACATCGACACAACATGGGGCGCGATATTTTCGTTGATATCTGTTCTCGATCCGGGGTCTCGGCTCGTAAAGAGGTCGACATCGGGTTGGGTGAAGAAAGGGAGCAAGTTTTACGGCCAGCAGATATCTTGCTCTATTCATGGGACAGAGGGCAGGACGTATGTGTCGATTTGACGGGGTCGTCTCCCCTCACGCAAACTGGTATGATTGATTTTGCGCCAGGTCGTGTGGTGATTGATGCCGCAAAACGTAAGCGCGTCAAATACGGAGCTAAATGTGCGGATATTGGATATGGGTTCATCCCTTTCTCATTTTCCTCTTTGGGGGAACTTGAGGCATATGCGGTGACTTTACTTAAGCAGATCCGAAAGTTCTCTATAACTCAAGACATTGGGGCGCGTGCTGCTACTCATATATTCAGTATGATTAGTTTTGCTATTGCTAAAGATGTGGGGACCCAGATAGTTTCGAAGCTCCCCACTAATTTCTTGTAATCCTATGATTTTGTTTCTAATGAAAGTGTAATTTTATAAAAATAAAATAAAATAAATAATAATAACAACAATAATAATAATAATAATAATATCCATGTACTCGTGTAGTATACCTTTTTAATTATCATCACTAACAAATTTAAAGGAGTGATACTCATACTAAATAAATTGATGCACACATCATAACTAGACATATGTCATGTTGTAACATATGCATTAGTAGTTTAATATTATGATGTGTACATTAATTTATTTGGTGTGAATATCAATTCTCATAAATTAATGGTCTATATCTTTTCATATTTCATATATCAAACGTTCAAACATCATGCAACTACATACAATGCCCAAATTGATCTCATACGCATCCAAGAAAATACATCCGTATACATAACCTTGAGATAAATTGAATTCGAAACGCCACACTTGATCATGAAAACAAACTTAGTAGTTTAAACCAACATGAACCTTGTTATACAAAGTTGTGCACTTGATCGCTTTTTGAGTTTTTGGAACATGCAAAGCATGAAGAAAATTACCAAACAATATCGTGACGACAGTGGCGGAACTTGATCATTTATTTTAGAGAAGCCGAATTTATTTTGTGGGGGGCCGAATCGGAGATTTGTTCGTAACCTCAACAAAATTACTCTTAAAACCTATAATATTTACACTAGGTGCCGTAAATTTTGGAGGAAGAGAGGGTCGGGACCCTCCCTTGCCCTCAAAAAGGTCCGCCCCTGGTGACCACCGCCTAGACTAGCCGTAGCAAGACCACATGGAACACTGTAATGACTTATAGAAGACCACGTACGAAGGCAAAAAATTCTGGGTGAATCGGTGGTGTGTTGACCATCGATTGAAGCTTATTTCTGTGTGTGTGTTGTGTGGTATGTTCGTGTTTAAGTAGTACAATATATGTTATTGTTTAAGTGGTGTATAAGTAAATAGTAGGAAAAGTGATAATATAACGAGGATAAAGATGATGTGAAGGTGGTATGAAGGGGAAATGATGTGGTGGTGACGTAGATATGGTTATTATCACCACCATTAGAGTGTACGATCTCCAGACCGTTAAAACCTCTGCCATGACACCTATGGCGGTGCCATAGCATACCGTGGCCTACACCACATGTGCGGCACTATGGTAAAAACGAGTGTTATTGTTTTATGTTTTCTTTTTGAACGTATAATAAATAAAAAGTGAAGTCAGTGTGTTTTTTATTGTGTGTTTTAGGGATATTATGAGCGAATCGAGCAAGTACTGCAAAACTCGAAGTCGACTCGATTACTAAATATCTAGCTCGAAACTCGACTCGAGCTCAGTCGAGTTTTGGATTTCAATCTCGAGCTCGACTCGTCATCTCAAACTCAAGCTTGAAACTTGACTCGAGATCGTTTATTTCCACATTTGAAGCTCGAACCCGATGAAAAATGGGCATATTAAGCTCGACTAGACTCGATTTTATGACAATTACGTAACTACATGTATATAAAAGGGTAAAACTGTAAAGCTCGATAAGGGCTCGCGAGCCTCACGAGCCGAGTATTTTCGAGCTCGAACTCGACTAAAAAATGTACTCAAGTAGTTCGAGCTCGATCTCAACTCATTTATATTAAGTTGATTTCGAGTAATTTATGAGTCGACGTTGAATAACTCGCGAGGTGTCTGGTCTCATTTACAACACTATGAGCGAAATACAAGTGTTATAACATCTTTATAACACCACCGGTAGCTACCACTCTTCAACCCGACGTTGTAACCGAGGACATAAGGCTGCTTGCAGTAGTACCAATCTCCAATCGATCGTGATCGATCCCCACTCGATCTATGTCGATCGCCCTTACTGTGATGATGTCGATCGAGTGACTTTTGAAACCATCTTGGTCGAGTTCACGATCGAATACATTTTCTACTTTTCGTATATATTACCTTTGCATATGCTAACGGTTAAAAAAAAAATTGATCATGGTCGCCCTAACTGGAGCACCCAATCACCTAAAGGTCGCTGAAGAGAGAAAGCTGACGTAGCAGGGAAAATAAGAGGAATTGAATGACTTTACTCGGGCAGCCTAATATTCACATCCATGGACCCATGGAGGTGGTTTGTCATCATTATTTTACCAAGTAAAAATTGACTACACAAAAGCATGTTAAGTCAAAACTCTATCCCATGCAAAAAGAAATTTACAAAAAGATATAAAGATATTGAAATCATGATATGGACAGGTTTAGTCGAATCCATTGACCAAATCCATGATTATGCTTTGTTTGTTTAATCATGAAAAAGGTATGGTAACGCTCTCCTTACCATTTTAGGAAACACATGTTGCAGATCATGGGGCCACATGCAAAACCTCATTTCACATGGCATAATTATTAGGAAGTAACCGAGTAACCTTCGGTTCAAAGATATCGAACCAACTTCATAATTATAAGCCAGGATCTTTCATTATTGAGGTACGTACTTTGTTTGTTTTATCGCTTGTTTCAAAAGTAAAATTATTTTTAAGATAAGTGAAATATTTTCAAGTTTTTCATCTCAAATTTTGCAAGAAATTGGAAATTTTTTATATTCGCAAATAGTTAAACTTTGAAAACAGTATTGTATTTTCTATTTGGGTGAAAATCATCAAATAGTAACCAAGTTTGAGATCTGTTTCAATTTGGTACCTCAAACTTCATATCAACCATAAAAACCATCAAAGTTTCAAAAATGTTCTATTCTTATGTAATTTTTATGTTAGAGTGACCTGAATGAACTTCTCAAACTTGGTTACTACTTTATGGTTATTGTTTATGTTTAGTCGTGCGTTAACGGGTTGTACGTAAAGTTGGTTGAAATTAGTTGAATTCGGGGGTGGGTGTTTAAAATTAATGTACAACGTGTTAACGATAAATTGGTACTTTAAGCACAAGAATTTTAGAAAATTATATAAGAATGAAACACTTTTGAAACTTTGATGGTTTTTGTGATTAGTAGAAAGTTTGAGGTATCAAATTGGAACACTCATGAAACTTGATTACTATTAGATGACATATTCCCTTTCTATTTCTAAAGATGAGAAAAGTTCAAATGCTTACCAATGGACAAATCTTCAGCTAGTGTGATTTAAGGAATTAACCTAAAATTTATTTAATAAACTTAAGTCCATGTTTTTTTTTTTCTTGTCTTTTTATCCTTAATTTTTATTTATATTTTTTCTTTATCTTTTTTTTTTTTAAATTCACTTTTTCTTTTTAATTTTTAAATTTTCGTTATTCACGTTTTTTCTCCGCTTTCATACGTTTTCGTCTATTTTCATACGTTTTTGTCCGTTTTCATACGTTTTCATCTTGTTTCATCCGTTTTCATACGTTTTCGTCCGTTTTCATACGTTTTCATCCGTTTTCATACGTTTTCGTCCGGTTTCTTACGTTTTCCTCTATTATTCATACATTTTCGTCCATTTTCATACGTGTTTTTATGCGTTCATACTTTTCGTCCGTTTTCATACATATTCGTCCGTTTTCTAACGTTTTTGACGGTTTTCATACGTTTTCGTCCATTTTTAAATGTTTTCAGCCGTTTTCAGACGTTTTCATACGTTTCTGAATATCACAAGTGATGTTCAGAATATCACAAGTGATATTATGTGATATTCAGATGATCACAAGTAATATTCTGTGATATTCAGAATATCACTTGTGATATTCTGAATATCACAAATGATTTTATGAATATCACAAGTGATTTTCAACTAATGTTTTGTAACATGAAATAAAAAGTGATATTCAGAATATCACAAAGTGGTATCCAGAAAATCGCAAGTGATACTCATAATATCACGAAGTGATATTCAGAATATCACAAAGTGATATTCATAAAATCACAAGTGATATTCAGAATATAATAAAGTGATATTAAGAAAATCACAAGTGATATTCAGAATATCACAAAGTGATATTCAGAAAATCACAAGTGATATTCTAAAAATCAAATAATATCACTTGTGATAATCAGAAACGTGAAAAACGGACATAAACGTAAGAAAACAGACCAAAACGTAAGAAAACGGACGAAAACGTAAGAAAACAGACCAAAACGTAAGAAAACGGACCAAAACGTAATAAAACGGATGAATACGTATGAAAGCGTAAAAACACGTATGAAAACGGACGAAAACTTATGAAAAGGACGAAAACGAACGAAAACTGATGAAAATGTATGAAAAAGGAACGAAAACGAACGAAAACGTATGAAAACGAACGAAAACGTATGAAAATGGACGAAGACAGACGAAAACGTATGAAAACAGAAGAAAACGTATGAAAGCGAAGAAAAAAACACGAATTAAAAAAACGTGAATTAAAAAAAAAACATGAATAAAATAAAAAACGTGAATTAAAAAAAAATGTGAATAAAAAGGAAAGACAAAAAGAAAAGGAAAAAAAAAAAAAAAACATGAACTTAGGTTTACCTTTTAAATCTTAGGTTATTTCCCACCATTAGATTAAACTAGATAGATGGTGGAGATTTATTCATTGATATGCATGAATTTATGGCTAAGTAAAATAAAGTGACTTTCTAAAGATAATATTTGAAAAAATAAATGAAATAAAAAGACTCTTTTTTGAGCTATTTGAAATAAAGTGATTTTTGTACATTCTCTCTTGTACGTATCTCTTTTGGTTTTTTGGAACTCTTGTTTATATAATTTCTTAGCTTATCAAAAAGAAAACTTTGGGCAAAATTATTGAAAAAAGAAATTTAGACGCGATTTTTTTTTCTTTTTCTTTTGTACAAAAATGTTTGCGAAGAAATGGGGTGAAAAGTGTTAGGCTCGTTCCGGTAAGGGGATTCAATCCCTTTACTTTTCACCGTCACGTCAGCTTTCTCTCTCCAGCGACCTTCAGGCGATTAGGTGCCCCTATAAGGGGCGACCAAGATCATTTTTTTTTTTTTTTTTTTAGAATTTGGATCAAAAAGTCACAAAGTAGTAAATGTTTACTCGGTCGAGGTGAGGACCAAGTTACCAAAAAAGCACCCACGATCGATTGGGTGATTGGACACTCACAGAAAATGGATCGACTGCAAATCGATCTCACAAGTCGATCGCATGATGCTATTGGAGCCACCCTTAGAAAGGATATTACAAAAGCTAAAAGCTTCTTTCATTTGTATTAGTGCAAATATGATGATATTTAAACTAAACGATTTTTTATTTTTTAATAATGCCAAACATGTAACTTGTAATATATAATATAAAATGCGCAAGTTACTCATAACCATAAATCGTTTTTTTTTTTGAACGGCGAAATTTATTAGAAAGCAAGGAAAAAGCAAGAAACTTATCCTTGCAAAAGACAACAATTACAAAGGATTAAAAACCCAATCATTCCAAGACATATTCATCTTAGAAGCTCGGGCCTTTAACTAATTAAACGACGTTAGGACAATCAAATTAAAAATGTCACTTCTTCTAATCGGATTGTTGTTGAACACCACCGAGTTTCGGAAACGCCAAAGGATCCAAATAGAAGCTATAACAATCACCTCAAACTTTATCTTCTTCTCACTTGATCTTGATGAATCAACCAAACCGTCATACCACTCTTGAATGCTATCCCCAACTAAAATCGTTACGTCACAACATCTTGATATTTTTCTCCAAACTTGATTAGCTACGTCACAACCTCGAAAACAATGTATGCTTGTTTCAACACCGTCATTGCAAATAGGCCAATTCAAAGTATCTATCTCACATCCTCGTTTAGATAAGCTGAACCGAAGAGGAAGTCTATCCAAATGAAGTCTCTAAATGAGGATATTAGCTCGTCTAGGCACAAATTTACTCCAGCGTGTTGTAGTTAACGCATCAATCATATTATTGTCATCAATAAATTTCCTTGTAGTACCAACCGAGAACAATCCCTCTGCATCCAAATTCCACGCAAATGAGTCTGGATAATCCTGCAATTGTTCACCACTAATTAATGCCATTAAATCATGGAACTGTTGTTGCTCTCTACCACCTCTCAATTCTCTACGCCATTGCCAATGCCATGCACCATTTACAAATCCTGAACTAACCATGCAATCTGGAACCATGTCAAGCTTGTACAACCTATTGAACTTATCTCGAAGACTTTCATTTCCCACCTAAACATCCAACCAAAAAAAGGTATCATTACCGTTACCAATCTTCTTCTCCAAAACATTCCAAGTAATAATCTGCTTTGCATTCATATCTCGAATTAACGCTACAATTTTTGCCCACGTACCATTCGTCTTGCAAATACTATCTTGACTCATACCTGCTTGATCACCATGTATACATTTAATGATCTTAACCCACATAGCCATTGGTTCATTTACTAAACGCCATCGCCACTTGTGAAACAACGATTGGTTAAAAGCTAAAAGGCTTCCAATGTCTAACCCACCGTTTTCCATAGACATCAAAACAGAATTCCATTTAGCCCAATGTAACCTGTTATTCACACCATCTCCACCCCAAAAAAATAACTTCGAATCTGTTCAAGTCTTTGTATAACACCTAATAGGGCTCGGAATAATGACATGTAGTAAATGCTTAGGCTACCAAGAACGGCTTTAACTAACGTAAGTCGACCTCCAATAGATAGACAATTTGCTTTCCATTTTGACAGCTTACCTTTGAATTTATCAATAACCGGTTCCCATTGTTTAATTCGATTCATTTGTGCCCCAACTGGTAAGCCAAGATATATAAAAGGTAGTGATAAGGTTTTAAAAGGTACCATTTTGAGGGGTCGTTTAAGTCCTTATTTGATCACTTTTGTATCCGTTATTGCTTAATATCGTTCCTTTTCACTTTTTAGGTCTCGTGAAGGCAAAATGCTGGAATGGCACTTATTTGGACGAAAAGGCGCGAATATATGAAGAAAATGGCCAAAGTCGAAATCGAGGCACTCACGATTCTTTGAAGTTAGAAGGCGATGGCGTCGGGTGCTATTGGCGGCGCCGTCCCAAAATTATTGTGACGATCCGAACCCAAAACTCGTGTTTTCAAGTGACGACGTCTAGTTGTGATAGAGTAGGCCGTCGCTACTCGGGCGGCCTAGATGCAATCCGACGACGCCGAAGTCAAGAGGACGGCGTCACGGACATAAGGTGACGCCGTCGCAAGGTTAACGTGGCCAAGACGAAACCCTAATGGCGGCGACACGACGGCGCCACTAAACATAAGGTGACGCCGTCGCAATTGTAATCTTATATATAGAATCCGAATTTTTCGGTCTTTGTGTAGAGAGTCTTTGGAGTAAAACCTAAAACCGAACCTAAGGTGTCTTGTACAAGATTTTAGGGTTTTAAACCCTATCTTACATCAAGATAAGTCTTTACTTCATTAATTCAATTATGTCTTTGATTATTTGTGTGTATGCTTGCATGTTCTCCATGTCCGCTAATTTATTTGTGTGTTTGCTTAGGAAGTATGAAACTTAATTATTGAATATTGATTGGTTGTTTCTTATCTTAGTTGATTAATGATCTAGTAATGCGATAGGTCATTCGTTGTGTACTTAATGCTTGATTCATCTTTGTGAACCTTAGAATATAATTACATGAGTAATTGTAGGCTAAACCATGCAAAGAGCGCCTTAGAGTAGGAGTTTATAATCCCTAGTGGGTTTGTAGACAAGACCCTTTGGTAAGTTCAAAGAGTTAGGGAGAAACGCATACCCTACAACTTAGACTCACAACGCAACTAGGAATAAGACGTGACACTCAACCATCAATAGGAGATAATTAAGGAGTAATACAACTTAAGTAAACACATCTTTAAACTATCATACGAGCACACATTAATTAGACATAGACTCCCACAACTTTAGTTTAGATAATTAGATAATAGTAGAGTAATCGGTAGAAATACCAATCCCCCAATCCAATACCGAGATTCGTACCTTTCCATTTTCATAAAACATAAAAGATAAAAATAATCTTCCTCAACCTTAACCTTAGCGTAGTAACTCCTTACTAGCATTCCTATTCCCTAGAGAACGATATCAATACCCGTGGCTTACCCTAATTACTACACTACAACGATTAGGTTCACTGCCTAGGGTGTTATAAAACTTGCTCGAAGAAAAGGAAGTTTCCTTGACCCCGAACGACTCATGTAGCGTTATCAGGTAGCTTACTCGACTTACAACCATAAAATTGAGCAACCCGATGGACTTTCGCCTGATCAACTCCTGCACCATAAAGGATTGATTTTTGCATGTTTATCTTCAAACGTGATTGTAAGAAAAAGTCATACAAAAGAGAAGATATATTACCGAGATCTGTTGGGCTCCCCTCAGTAATGAAAACCACATCATCAGCATACAATAAATTGTTAGACTACATAAAACCCCATAGTTATAACTTTATTGATGACCATTATTTATAATGGTAAAACCCTAATTCCCAAAACTGACAAACCGGGCTTGGGCCTAATTATCCACTAATACTCTCCCGCAGTTCGAGCGGCGAAATCGCGAAAGCTCGAACTAGAGTAGTAAACTAAGAAAGAAAAACAAAACAATAACCAAAATAAAACGGGATAACCCAAAGTATCCCCTATTCTAATTTTTTTGTTTACGGATAACCAAAGTATCTGAAGGATAAACCAAAGTATCCCAAACAGTCGTCTCGGGAATAAGAACCCTAGATTCGACACCAACAAAAGTCGTCTCGGGAATAAGAACCCTAGATTCGACACCGACAAAAATCGTCTCGGAAATTAATACCCTAGATTCGACATAAAACAAAAACAAACAATTAAATAACTTTTTTTTTTTTTTTTTTTTTTTTTGCAACAAGAATCAAATGTTCTTGTAGACAAATCTTCGAAGTCTTCAAAGTCAAGGTTGAGATCTATAGTCAACAATGACGGCAAAGGTGTACACCATTACCAAACAGATGAAACATTTTTTTCAGCGGCAGAAGAAAAGAAAAAAAGAATTTGGAGATGTGTGACGGGGTGATACAAAGGTGGCGGCTTGATGACCGACTAGGTCTCAAGATCATACCTGCTCATGATACCATGTTAGACTACATAAAACCCAATAGTTATAACTTTATTGATGACCATTATTTATAATGGTAAAACCCTAATTCCCAAAACCCACAAACCGGGCTTGGGCCTAATTATCCACTAATATAAATGAGATATATTGCAGTCTCCGGAACCCACTGTAGCTCCTTTGATCAAACCATACTCTGTAGCATGTTGAACAGTGGCATGGAAGCCTTCCATGGCTATAAATGAAGAGGAATGGAGACAATGGGTCTCCTTGCCTAAGACCACGAAATAAAGAAAACTCATTTGTCGGGCTTCCATTAACCAACACCGAGCATAACCATAAATCGTCAAAGCGTATATTCCTCAACACCTCTTGAAGTCTCAAGTTTTCTCATGCTTTAACACAAGTTCGAATATGATTGTTATGTTTCATTACGATCAAAACATCTAACAAACAATTGAGAACGTTTAAAATGTATTTTGGAGTCATTAAGTATTTACCATTTCAATTATTCTCTTCAAACCTCATTTTACATTTCATACAAGGTATGAACATATTTTACAAACTAGCCTGATGATCAAAGTTGCATTTATTTCTTATACATTGCATCAAAATACTTTCATCATCTTGTAAAATCTCTTACATCATTTTACAAAAAGCACCCTAAACACTTGTACCATTTTTATAAAAACTCTCTAAATGATGTATCAAAAATGTATTTTCAACTAGCAAAAATCTTCCACTTGACTAAGTGATTCAAACTTGAATTCACCTAGTTTACATAAACCTTCCATTAATGGAAAACATATTTTGTTTCGATAATGAGACCAAATTAATTTATTTTTTTGATTAAGCAAAATTGCATAAAACACTTGTATCATTTTATAAATATTACATTATAAACTATCACAAATGTTTTATTTACTTTCAATTAAACAAAATGTTATCACAAATGTTTTATTTACTATCACAGATCATAATTGACCAACTAGCTAGAATCTTTTTTTTTAGGATTAATTCAAACTTGATCTTGCATTGAAAATATGATTAGCTATTTGTGCAAAAAACCAAAGAGAAAAGTATCAAATGTGTTTTTGCATAAAAACCACCATTACCATTTTAAGGATTGAAGCGTTTAACAATTTATGCAAGCATCAAACTCATTTATCACAGTCATTTTCCTATAGACAGAAAACATTTTAAAATAACATGAATGACCATTCAAAATGGGCTGAAAAAATCGACATTTACAGGACCCATGGATCTTGTAGATCCCACGGATCCCCAAAGGATCTGTGGGTCACAAAGGATTTGTCCTCTGCGAATCCAGTTTCCTACTCGCCTATTTAAACAACCTTTTAGTCCACATTTAAGATAAGCTTTTGTAATGTAATAAAACACATTCTTTAGTCTTCAAAACCATCTTTAACCATTGATCATAATGCTTCTAACTCTCATTTGTTGAAAGCACATTATCACATGAAGATCTATCAAAACAAGCCTAGAGTTCTTGTGATCATCATTCACCAAAAGCACACTTGCATATAAAGATTCACCAAAACAAGATTAGAGCTCTTGTCATCTTCATCTATTGAAGGCTTCTTATCAAACGAAGATCAATCATATCAAGCTTATAGTTCCTTATATTTAGATGAATCATTCATATTTATTAGACAACCATGTCTTGGATCATGATTATACAACACCATGTATCACCACCATACAACATCTTGTATCACCCACTATATTCCAAACTGGAGGTTAGATGGTTTATGTTTAGGCATTAAAACACAAGGGTAATACGTTTAGTGTGTTTAAGCTTTAAAACATAAGGGTAATAGGTTTGTTATGTTTAGGCCATAAAAAATAACGTTTTTGGTTGTACTAGAAGAAGAACTCAATATCTAGCTTAGTATCGGTAAACTTGTAAGCGACGTTGTAAGGTTTTCTCCACCAAAAAGGGAGCTAGTTGACTTTGTGAAGTAACTTTCAAGCTGGAAACTCAGGGAGTGAAGTAAGGCGAAAAGAAGCTTCGCTTCCGAACCACTATAAATCATCGTGTCCTGTTTGACCACTCTTTTACTTAGACTTTGTGTTTATATTTGTATTATGGTTATATTTGCCTTATGTTTATATGTTTTATTTCATGCTCTCTATTATCATTATTGTTATTATTGTCACATATCATATTAAATCATACTTAATTATTTATTTGATACGAGAAATTTAAGTTTATAAACAAAAACGTATTCACCCTTGTACATTTCTTTAGAAACATTTCAAATAAACAACGAAGGATCGATTAACCTTATTGTCAAACAAGCACGCAATCATAAAAAAAAAAAAATAGAACTAAAACAACCTAAACATGTATTTGTTGTCTAAAACAACCTAAACAGTGTCAGTATCAAAATTTAACCAATAGAATTAGGGGGTGCTTGGTCGGGGGTAATAGGGGGTGGGGAATGGCAAAGGTAATGATTAAACATGCCTGGTTAAAACTAGGGAATACAATCATTATTTAGTATTGGGTAATGAGGCATTACCCAGTAAATTGAGAGGTATGGTAATGATTACGCACCACCACCACCACCAGCCACAGCAAGCAGTAGCAGTCACCACCACCACCACCAGCCACCACCATTAGCAGCCACCACTACCACCAGCAGCAGCCATCACCACCACCACCAGCAGCCACCTCCTCCACCACCACCAGCAGCCACCACCATTAGCACCAGCAGCCACCACCATTAGCACCACCAGCTACCACCATTAGCAGCCACCACCACCACCAACAATCACCACCACCACCAGCCACCACCATTAGCAGCCACCACCATCACCACCAGCCACCAGCACCACCAGCAGCTACCACCACCTCCAGCATCCACCACCACCACCAGCAGCCACCACCACCAGTCACCACCACTAGCAGCACCACCACCACCAGAAACCACCACCACCACCACCAGCCATCACCACCACCATCTACCAGCCACCACCATCACCACCAAAAGCAGCCACCACCACCACCAGCAACCACCACAAACCACCACCACCACCACTTTGGAGGTTAATGTATTTTTCTCAAGTCAAGCACTATTAAAGATAATGATAATCTATATTCCATTCCTTTGCATTCCCTTTGCATTCCCATTGCCTTTCCCTTTCCCATTCCCCAATTTGAACCAAGCGCACCCTTAGTTTTCTTAAGATTAAAGATAATACTATTACTTGGCAGCAGGGGCGGAACTGCATAATAGTAGTTAGGGAGGGAAGGGGGCGGTGCCCTCCATGGTTCGTCAAAAAATATCAACTTTTAGTTTAAAAATAAAAAAATTATGACCATTTTATTAAAGTGGACCTTATTACAAAATCAAATTGCCCCCCACCTTAAGATCAAACAATGTAAAAATCTTAGAAATCTATCTTAATCTAAAAAAATATCAGTTTTTAGTGTAATTATGACCTTTTCATTAAAGTTCGTCACAAGTTTTATCAAAAACTTTTTTTTTGCCCCCGCCCTCTAAAATGGTCCGCCACTGCTTGGCAGTGTAGTTTTGTTAATTTTTAAAATCTGTGAATCATATCTATAGTGAAACCAATTTTTAAATCGAATGAGTATTAGAAAGCGGCAGAACATGAATGTGTTACCATTGATGCTGTTCACTCTGAAACAGAAACAAAAATATAATGCATGCATTAAACTACAGTATTATTAAGTTAAAAAAAAAAATTACAGTATTACTATTATCTTCTTTTTCACGGTACAAAACCCAAACCAAGGTTAAAATAGGAAACACGCTATTTTTAGTGAAATTTGTCTATATTGCGTACGGAAACATGCATTATCTTATATACACTTTTTGTAAAAATAATAGAATTGGAATTATTGATAAACTCAGTCTAGAACCCTTTGTATTTAGGCAAGAACCAAAAGGTAGGACAGCTTAATTATGCAAAGAACCAAAAAACCTATACTCATTGTGAGCTCTTGCAATCACATGAGGATAGTCTTCCACTTGTGTGTGTAATTAAGATGAAGGAAAGTTGTGCATTGGCATCATACAAATTCATGATTACAAAGAAAGAGAGGAACGTTGTTTGACGACTATAATTAAATACACATCTTCTCGTAGCCCCATTCGAGGCTTCATTATCACATTTACTCTCCTGTCTTCTATATGTGCCCGTTTTAAAATACTAAATAATTACGAGTAAAATGCAAAAATAAGTTTTGTGGTTTAGCTAGCTAGCTAAATTGCATGCGTTGTCTTTACTACTTTAAAAGGGTAGGCGAAGTTTTTGTGCTGAATTTTAATGTGCAATTCATGTAGGGACGGTCATGCACTTTCAAAGATATATTTGTTTGATCCCCGTGGATTAATCGGCCAAAATATAAATTACATGCGTTGTATTACTACTTTAAAAGGGTAGGCGAAGTTTCTTTGTTGAATTTTAATGTGCAATATCTTTCATGTAGGGACCGGTCATGCACTTTCAAAGTTATATATGTTCAATCTCGGTAAATTAGTCAGCCAAAAAATCAAAAACCATGATTACCCAAAAAAAAAAGTTACATGTATTCTCGTGCATGAACGATAAGTGCAAACGTAAGTTTTCCACTAAGACTAAGTCTGCACTTTCAAATTTTAAGAATTACACAACTTACTGTAGATAGTATACTATTGAAAATCAACATTAGTTTGTGACAAAATGAGCATTAATATTCACACGAGTTACAATGAAACATTTATATATATGTTGGTTCGTTCCTTTAACTACTCCTTAATAAAGATGTTAGTAATGATACATACACATATAAGAATGTAAATGCACCTACCACAAAGAAATTTTTCAAAGCGATTGCTCATCGATATTCATTTCACTGACAAGTTAATTCAATGTAAAGAAATTTAATTCCATCATCGATATCATTTGATAACACAGTACAATATCTACAATGCATGGATGCATTAACACAGTAGATACGAAAATTTATATGAAATCATAAATTTTTATTTATATATGTGGTCAGATACGTTTATAGTTTCACCCACTTCACTTGTACTATTATTTTATTAAATTTTTTAGGTATTTAAAACACTAATGCGACATATATACAACATAAATTGATGATATTCAAGCATTGGCGGGAAAAATAAAGGCATGCTGAATTATTTAATTAATTTGGTCATTAAGTTTGCATTAAACCCCACTGAGTTGCACTTGTTAATGTCATTATAAACTTTCAAATCCCAATGGCTTCTTCCCAAACCCCATATAGTGAATCTTTGACATTTGACCAAAAGTTTCATGTCATAACTCATGTGTTTAAGTGTGTTTGACTCTAACTTAAAATTGTTATTGTTAAGACTTCCATATTTGTATTTTGATATTAACGTTTAATTTTTGTTAATTGTATACGAAGGTAAATAGCATTTTTCTTTTTTATCTGCAAAACTTTATTACCACCATAAAAACAACTATACAAAGAAAAAAGAAAAAAACGCCTCGCTACATGAATTAGAGAGAGGTTCTTACATGAAAAATACAGCAAAACCTAAAAAACAACACAAACAAACTCGATTACCTTTATGACGTACACGTATGTAAGTACATGGAAGGAACCAAAACACAAAATCACTATGTACATTTAGAGAAAATCAAACAAGACTCTAAGTAACAAACGAGAGAACTAATCCCTAAAAGCGATTCCTCTTGGCGACATGTGCGATTCCCCTACAAACCAAAAAACGTTCTACAATATAATCTGCTCTAAACTCTTATTCTATTGCTCTAATCTGTTCTAATTAAGCATATACATTCGTGTTTTGTTTGA
Organism: Chrysanthemum lavandulifolium; assembly: GCA_022545495.1. Classification (NCBI taxonomy): domain Eukaryota; kingdom Viridiplantae; phylum Streptophyta; class Magnoliopsida; order Asterales; family Asteraceae; genus Chrysanthemum; species Chrysanthemum lavandulifolium. Next base: position 250,359,877 of record CM040242.1, read on the forward strand.
TTAGCCAGGTTTTTGCGATCGCTTGAGTTTTTTAGGGTTTCTTGTTCATCGTTTTTTCAGGGTATCGGATAGGTTTTTCTTTAATTCTTCGATCTGGTAGCCATGGTGGGAGTCGGTTAGAGTTGTATTATGTTCGTTTAATGATTGCCTAAGCTTTGTTTAGGCCCTCGTATTGAAGATTGGACGTGTGTTTCTTCTTGTTTTCCTGTTCGACTTGTTTTCTCACTTTTAGGGTTTTCAGTTTTTTGTTTTGTCATGTTCTGTTCGTATGGATAATATGGATGATGGTAAACTGGATGTGGAGGCTTTGAAAGACCTCGAAGCTGGTAGTAATAATTCGTCACAACCTAAACTTGCTTCAACTGCTGCTGTACGAGACACTAGACCTCAGAATGTACATGATATTCCTGTGTTGGGAGCTGTTTTGAGAACGGATTATAGTACATCTTCGTCCCAGCCAAAACTTGCTACAAGTGTCTTGCAATCGGGTAAGGATGATGGGTGTGACGATGTTGGTCCTAATATGGGTGTTAATGATGATGTATTTTGGGATGTTGGTCCTACTGGAATGGTGAGTACATTGAATTCTATAGATGAACCGTTTGGTGCTAATTTAGACGTGCATGATTATCCGTTGCTTAGTAATAATATAGGTACTAATATTCAAACCGTTTCAAATATTGTTCATGATGTTGATAACACTACTATGGGTGCTAACCTACCAAGTGGAGATGGTATTAGTGTAGCATCAAAGGCTGGAAGGATGCATGTTTCCTCACCAACGGAGAAAGTAACTGGAACTACACCTATTGTCCAAGCTGCTGAGAATAATCCATTACCTAAGTCGTATGTTAGTGCTACAAGTGGCACGAGTTATGCAAATGTCAAAGGTAAATCTGCTAATGAATCGACGAAGCGCAAATCAAATTTTCGTAGGTTGGAGTGTAGTAAAAAGTCTGATGGGGTGGATCTCTCCATTCCTATGAAAGTCGTTGAGGAGGTAAACTCTAAATTTTGAGAATACCCTTTTTGGTTACTTCCTTCGTAAACGTATTGCTTTTCCGGTTGTTGATTATTACGTTCGTAATACGTGGGCCAAGTATGGTATTCAAAAGGTTATGATGAATGCGAAGGGGTTCTTTTTCTTTAAGTTTTCCACTCGTAAAGGTGTTGATGATGTGCTTGAAAATGGATCGTGGATGATTAGGAATGTGACAATTATTCTTAAAACGTGGACTTTGAATACTAATCTGCTTAAAGAGGATTTGACTAATATTCCGGTATGGGTTAAATTCCATGATTTGCCCCTTGCTATGTTTTCCGATGATGGTCTCAGTCTCCTAGCTACACCGATTGGTACGCCAAAAATGTTGGATTCTTATACTAGTCAAATGTGCTTGGAATCATGGGGTCGAAGTAGTTTCGCTAGGTGCTTGATTGAAGTTAAGGCAGATCAGGTTCTTAGGGAGAGTATCACTGTTGAGATACCATTACTTGATGGGACAGGATCTACTATTGAAAATATTCGGGTGGAATACGAATGGAAACCGCCTCGGTGTGATGCATGTAAATTGTTTGGTCATACGCTGATTGATTGTCCTAAATCTGCTCCACTTCCTACTCAAATTAAACAGATCAAAAGATGGGTATCAAACCGTCACTAACAAGAATAAGGGTAGGAATGGTGGTCCAAGTGTTCCAGGTAAGGGAGGTTTTACTAAAGTGGGTCCTAAATTTAGGTATCAACCTAAAGCGCCTCCTCCTGAACTCAAGAAGGTGGATACTGCGAAGAAAACAACTACTGATGTGGCTAGTAAGAGTGGGACGAAGATTGCTACATCTAATCCTTTTGCTGCACTTAATACGATCGATTCTGATGAATGTGGCAATCCTACTAATGTGGAGGTTTCTGGTAATACAATGGAAGCAAAGGAGGTTGGGTCTCTCGAGACAGGTAATGTATCACAAGATCCGTTTGTGAGTGATTCAATGGTAGCTAACGCGGTTGGTCCTACCCCTATTGTTGAGAAAAATGGGGAATTTGAAAAGCTTCTTATTGATGGGAAAGCTACTCTTGTTGATGATAATGGTAATCCTATTAAAAAGGTTGATTATCAGGGTTATAATAAGGATTTCCCGGCTACTTCTTCTTTTACTAAGAGGGTTAACCCATTCACTAAGGTGGGAGAGATTGTGGATTCTGATAGTGATGATGAGGAGGTTGTGAACACCTTTGATGAGACGAGTAATCTATTTGGTGGTGGTCATGACCGCAAAGATGACTATAATTATGATAACTATGAGGATCAGGTTTACGATCTTCCAGGAAATTTGGATGCCTATTATGACACGTATGGTATCAAGCTCCAAGGCCTTGGTAGGAAGTAATTTTATCTCCATAGGAGTCTAATGTTATATTTTGAGTAGCGGTTTATTTTCTTATATAGAGAATAGGAAGTATCTTGTTATGTAAGCTTTTTGCCTATGTAACGGGTTGAGATATGTGATTTACCCATATCCTTTACACTTAAACATTTTTTGGAGTAATATATTTACCGGGTCTTTGACCTTTTACCAAAAAAAAATCAAACAAGACTATATATATAATTTTTTGAGACCAAGTGTATTTATAAAAAATCGAAGTTTTGTAACAAAATTAACATTACGACACAAAAATCCATAGGTATCTGATTCGCTCCAAACTGTCAAGTTTATTACACAAGTCAACCACTTGTGAATGGTCAACCGTAATAAAATTCAAACAGTCTAAAACCAATGCAATTAAGTCCAAAGGAGTATAGTGTTTCCTCAGGTCGTTAAGTCCCACGTAGGATTAATGGTGTTTCAAAACTTTCAGATGTCGAATGATCACTAAGGATAATGATCAGTAAGGATTTTGCTTGATAATTACACTACTGATTGATTGGAACTGAATTTGGATACAGAACTATTAAGCACAACAATCAGATTAAACTAACGTAAATACGTATGTTTACTAAATATTACGTAAACGCACAAAATAAAACGTGAATTTTAAAAGAATAAAACACCTACGGATGTGAAAATGATATTTTTACAATCCTAATAATAAAAGAAAATTATTGGAAAAATAAAATTATTTTTATGACTATTTATTTAATTATTATTAATTAAAAACTATTTTGAACTATTTAATAATATCCTAAAATATAAGAAAATATAAAATTAACCTAGAAAAATGAAATTGTGACTTAGAAAAATCTGAAATATTAGAAAACTAATTTTAAAACTGAAAAGATATTTTTTATGTTTTTTATTTATTTATTATTAATTATTTAATACTTTTTAACTATTTTAAATTCTAATAAATACTAAACAAACTAGGAAAATTATGAAAATTTTTCTATAAATATCCTATGGTGACAAACAGCTAAGAAAATTATAAAAACAGAAAGTGCTTAATAATAAGCTGAAAAGAAAATTTAAAAAGCTAATTTATATTAAATAAATGCTATCACTATTTTTAAAATGATGTTTTCGTGATTTTTCTTTTTTTAAACCTATTTAACTATTGATAATATGCAACTTTAATAAAGACAAAAATTTTACAACTTAAAAATAAGCTATTTGAAGGTTTATTGGCTTATTTTGATTTTTTAAGCTAAAATAAGTGGCTAAATAAGCTAAACAGTTGGAACCAAAAGTGAAATTAGATACAAATACGCTAAAGGAACTTAAATAAAGCTAAAAAACACAGAGAGTCACACTGATAAGCTAAAAATAAGCAAATAAGCACTTTATACTAAACCTATGAAACAAACAGGCCTGCAGCCATTTTTTAGGCTAGAATAAGCTAGGGGCAAAGGATCCAAAGCTCAAAATAAGCACTGACACAACAAGCTGGGCTGGTGGGATTTCCAAAAAGTCCAAGCTCTCACACTATGGCTCACTATTAAGCTCTTAACAAGCTTGTGAAAAAGCTTGTAAATCACTGGGTAGTTTAGTGTACACAGAAATGGGACAAAATGAAAGCTACTTGCAGCCCTATTGAATAAGCTAGAAAGTAAAATATTAAGCTTGGATCTTCAAGTCAGCTAGGTTAGCTTTCCAAAGAACCAAAATACATAAGCTATGGTTTACTAATAAGCTTTTTATGAGCTTGTGAAAAAGGTCTACTCAACTGTGCACAGGGCACCTTTTTGAAAAAGTGTCTAAAATAAGCTAAAAATAAGCAGTTAAATAAGCTAACTAGAAAATATAAAAAATACCATGATAAATATGAGCAGTTGAATATTATTATCCCAAAAGCTCAAATCTTGAAACTTAATATTAAGTCCTATATAAAATTATCTATTTTATTCAAAACCGATATTAAGAAAATTTGACTTTTATGATAAACTAAAAGTTGACTAAAATGAACTTTGGAACAATCCTAATCACCGATTATGTTGTATTAAGGTGGATTAAGACCGATTTGATCAACAATAACAACTTATGAATACAAAACCATGATTATGAAACATGAAATCTACACAGTTGATGAACAAGGAGTGATCAAAGGCTATTTTGACTTTTTCACAAATGAGCACTAGATTTTATGGTTGAACTGAGTTATTTTGACCTAATGTGACACAGAACAACAACAAACAACAACACAAACAACATCTAACACAGGTTTACTCACAAATCCAAACAACCTTTAAACTAACTGATTTTGTGATTTTCAAAAGTTTACACAGATTAAGACCATGCAATTGATTAAAGACTTTATATTATCACTTAATGAGACTGAATCAGCATAAAACAACAACAATAACAGCATAAAACTAGGAAACGACAATTATGCTATATTAACTGTCAAATTACAATTTTTAACAATTACAAATTCTAATGAACAAGCAACTGGTTTTAATTGTTATTTCTACTTAACTACCACTAAGAAACATAAAAACACAAAGCTTAAAGTTAATTAATGACTTTAACAGTAAAATGCTAAAATTGAGCAAAAGGCTTACAAGATAGAAACCAAGTGAAAACTTAGGACCAAGGCCTGAGAACACAACCTATAGCTTCCCAAGAAGCTCTAAACCCAAGGGCAATCCAATATTCACCCTGCTCCAGCTGTGATCTCCATTTCCATTGATTTTTTATTTTTAACTAATTTTTTTGTATTTTTGGTAATTTTTGAGTTTTACTTCTAAACTGAGTTTTATGTTTCTAAAAGCTTACAAAAGCTTTCTAGGAGCTTAAGTGAGCTTATGAGTCCATAATAACAGCTACAAACAACATTAAGCTAAATTGAGATTTTAAGCTTAAAAATGCATAAACTTGAAAATGATACTGAAACTTGGAATTGATGACTTGAAAAAGATTTATATTACACTGAAATTGATAACAACAGTACTTGAAAGCTAAGAAATACACTGTAATTTGAAAATTAATTAAAACGACATACATTAACTAAATTAAAACTAGATACTCTTCTACATGGCTCCAATCTTCTTTATATTGATCTTTTAGGCTCTTGTCGACATCTCTGAATCTTTCCCACCTATTTCCAACCATTGGATCTTTCAAAATCATCATAACTATCCATGTGAAATTTTGGCGCCAAAAGTCACTTAAGCAGGTATTTGCAATTAAAGATGTTTGGGAGGATGTGGAGGTGGAGGGGAGTGGTTAAACAGGTGGGGAGATGAGGTGGAAAGATGGTATTGAAAACCATGGTGGTTTGATGGGTCATCTGGTTTTGGCGCGTTAATGTGAGAGAGATGTACAGTGCTTCTGTTATTTGACTTTCGTTGACCCTGTTTTATTAATACGAGAGGGGTTCATTTGAGGGGGGTTTAAAATGGATTTGGCAGGGATCAAAAAGGTCAAGGTCCAAGGCTCAAGGTTCAAGTGGAGTTGGGCTTGGGCTTATTTTTGGGTTTGGGCCAGCTGAGTTAAGGGATTGGATTTGGGTTAATAATTACAAAGGGTTCGTTTTAAGTTAAGCACAAGGACCATTCATGTAATTTTTTGTTTTATAAGGGACTGAACTTGCCAATATTCCAAAGTTAACACAAGGACCAAACTTGCCAAGTTTCTATAGTACAAGGACCACTATTGTATAAAATTCTATTTTTATAATTCCAAGGACCAAAATTGCCAACTTTGTAACTCCAGGGATCAAACTTGTAATTTTCTCAAAACTTATCATATAAGGACCAAATATGCCATATTTGAATAGTACAAGGGTGTAGTTTGAATAATTTCCATTTTTAAACACACAGGGACTGATTTTGACACTTTTGTAAAGTTGAGGGACCAAAGTTGTAAATTGTGATTTTTAAACTTCAAAGGACAATTTCTTATAACTTGTGAATCCCAAGGACCTTTTATGACTTTTTATAATTTTTGGAATGACCAGGGACTAGATTTGACAACTTTTGAAACTTGGGGGACTAAAACTACCAATTATGCATACTTGATATGTTTCTCATCTGATTTTGGTATTTTTGCATTTGAAACACATAAAACACTTATTTGTGATATTTTTATCGTTTTGATGCATTTCTGAGTGTTTTCAGATGTTTTTGCAGTCTAAAAGGTATAAAAATGATGAGTATTTGCATACTCATCAATCCCCCACACTAAGATATTGCTAGTCCCTAGCAATCTTTTTGAAAATTTAACGGATTTCATCTCTTTACCAAAAGCCATTACTTCGGAGTAGCCAATTGTTTCGAGTTCAAGTAAGAACCTTGGTACAATGATAACCAAATGATTTTGAGCAAATCATAAGTCAGAACGGATTTGATTTGTCTTTACCGAAGCCGCTTGCTTCGGACTAGCCAACTCTTAGATAAATTATCAATATTATCTTTGGTGAGTCGATTACCAATTATGGTTTTCCAACCGCCTTTACCACAAGCCATAAACTTGCGGGCTAGCCAACTCTTCACTAATTAAAGATATGGTGAATGAACACCATACAATTTTTGGCAAATTGCAAGCCATAAACGGATTTGAGATATCTTTACCAAGAGCCGTTTGCTCTGGATTAGCCAATCCTTATGTGGGTTAGACATGGCGGATGATTACCATTTCTTGAGTAAGTGAAAACACTTACTCCAAAAAAATTTGGCCAAAAATGGGGAATTGGGTGGTATAATTACATGATAAAATTCGTGAGAATTCCTCCCACACTAGCAATGAATATTGCCCTCACTATTCAAAGTACCTACCGTTATGCCGAAACATAGAACATAAAAGGGAAATACTACGGCCATTATTCTATTTTGATATATACACTTTTTTTTTAGAGAAACTTATATACAACAATGGGGCAACTCCCCCACACTAGGGTGGTAGAAAGTAGAAAGAAGTCAGAAATATGGGTGAAAACCCATATGGTGTGCTACTGTTTTTGATTACCGAGTCGCTATCTTGACTCGATCCCCGTATTCATTGGTTCATGGGGAAAGTTTGTAGATCCGGGACAACCACAGGTGGAATGTCCTCTCCAAAATAGTGTTTTAATCGATGACCATTCACTTTAAAATTTGGACCATCGGGTTGAGATAACTCAATAGTACCATAAGGATAAACCTTAGCAATTGTAAATGGACCAGACCAACGGGACTTGAGCTTTCCCGAGAATATCTTTAATCTTGAATTGAAAAGAAGGACTCGATCACCGACGTTGAAAACGCGGTTCTTGATTTTGGAGTCATGAATCTTCTTTGTCTTTTGTTTATAGATCAAAGAGTTCTCGTATGCTTGATCACGGAGTTCATTTAGTTCATTCATTTGAACTTTTTTTTGATCACCAGCTGTCTGAATATCGAAGTTTGCATGTTTCAAGGCCCAAGATGCTTTGTGCTCAAGCTCAATCGGCAGATGACACGCCTTCCGTACACAAGCTTGTATGGAGCACACCGATTGGTGTTTTATAAGTTTGTCGGAAGGCCCAGAGTCGTCGGTTTATCCAACCGGGATGCACGGTTTTCGCCATCGTCCTTTCAAGAATTCTTTTATACCACGGTTGGAAACTTCCACTTGCCCACTTGTTTGGGGTGGTACGCAGAGAGAGACGGTGAGTTAAACCATACTTTTGCATGACTCTATCAAACTGGTCATTGCAGAAATGCGTACCACGATCACTGATTATAGCTCGTGGAGTTCCAAACCTAGCAAAAAGAGATTTCAAGAATTTCACAACAACTCGGGCATCGTTGGTAGGCAAAGCTTTTGCTTCAACCCATTTTGACAAATAGTCAATAGCCACAAGTATGTATTTGTTTCCTCGAGATGATGGAAATGGCCCCATAAAGTCAATGCCCCAGATGTCAAAGATCTCACACACTTGAATGGCGTTTTGCGGCATTTCATTTCTTTGAGAGATATTTCCGTGACGTTGACAAGCGTCACAGGTTTTGACAAATTCGTGGGCATCCTTATAGATAGTGGGCCAATAAAACCCGGAATCAAACACCTTTTTGGCGGTGTAGTTTGGACTATGATGGCCCCGGTGGGTCCAAAGATGGCAAGCTTTGAGAATGTCCATAGCTTCGTCCATAAACACACCGTCGGATGACTTGATCTGCGCATGATTTTGAATAAGTAGGGTCGTCCCGAGTAATGTTTAACATCCTTGAAGAATTTGTTCTTCCGTTGGGTCGACATTCCTTTCACTATGAAGTTACCCGCATGGTAATTTGCGAAGTCAACAAACCATGGGGTAGTAGAATTTCCACGAAAAGAAACGCATTGAGTGTCTCGAGAGGAAATGTTTCATTTATTTCCTTTTCTCGAAAACATCTTGGTGAGGGTTTTCTAGACGGGACAAGTGATCGCAGCCTGTGTTCTCGGCTCCTTTTTATCACGTATAATGATATCAAATTCTTGCAGGAGGAGAACCCAACGGATCAATCTCGGTTTTGCATCTTGTTTTGCAAAGAGATATTTGAGAGCCGAGTGATCCGTATACACCACGCATTTGGTCAAGATTAAGTATGGCCGAAACTTCTCAAACGCATACACCACGGCTAGTAGCTCTTTTTCTGTGGTGGTGTAATGGGTTTGAGCTTTAGTCATAGTCTTACTCGCGTAGTGGATAGGCTGAAAATGCTTGGCTCTACGTTGCCCTAGGACTACACCGATAGCAAAATCACTTGCATCGCACATGAGCTCAAAGGGTAAATCCCAGTCGGGAGCAACGAGAATGGGTGCTTCAGTAAGCTTTTTCTTTAATGTTTCAAAAGATTCGATGCACTCAAGTGAGAAGATAAAAGGAGCATCTTTTTCAAGAAGATGGGTCATAGGCAAGCGATTTTAGAAAAATCTTGTATGAATCTGCGATAAAACCGGCATGACCTAAAACTCCTAATACCTTTGACGGTAGTAGGATGAGGCAATTTAGCTATAACATCGACTTTTGCTCTATCGACCTCAATCCCGTTTTTTGAAATCTTATGGCCAAGGACTATGCCTTCTTTGACAATAAAGTGGCTCTTTTCCCAATTTAGACAAAGATTGGTGTCTTCACACCGTTTTAGCATTTTTTCTAAATGGGAGAGACATGTTTGAAACGAGTCCCCAATGACCGAGAAGTCATCCATAAACACCTCCATTGTTTCCCCGATCATGTCGTGGAAAATTGCCATCATACATCATTGGAACGTGCCAGGAGCATTAAATAAGCCAAAAGGCATACGTTTGTAGGCAAAAGTTCCGTATGGGCAGGTGAATGTAGTCTTTTCTTGATCCTGTGGATCAATGGGGATCTAAAAATAACCCGAGAAACCATCTAGGAAACAATAGTATTCGTTCCCTGCTAATCTCCCAAGCATTTGGTCCATGAAGGGTAGAGGAAAATGGTCTTTACGGGTGGCGTCATTCAACTTACGATAGTCAATACAAACACGCCATCCTGCTACCAAATGAGTTGGAATTAACTCGTTATTTTCATTTGTGACAACAATTATGCCACCCTTTTAGGAACACGTGAATTGGGCTAACCCAAGGACTATCTCGAGATTGGGTAAATTAATCCTGCATCAAGAAGTTTGAGAACCTCTTGTTTAATAACATCATGGATTTTGGATTCACCCTTCTCGATGTTGGATCTCCGCTTAAAATCATCCTCTATCAAGATTTTGTGAGTACAAAACTCAGGGTTAATACCCTTAATGTCGGAGAGTTTCCAAGCAATTGCTTGCTTGTGTGATTTCAAAACCTTTATTAGAGCAGTCTTTTCATCTTTACTCAAATCTCGAGCAATAATGACGGGTAATTTATCATCACCCTCAAGAAATGAATACTCGAGATGAGGTGGTAAGTCCTTAAGTTCAACCTCAGGAAATTCTTCAGTTTTCTCAACTGACTTGACTTCCTTGTTATGAAACTTAACGGGAGGGAGTGGAGGAGAAGTGTACTGATTTAACAACTTCTCAAGAAGAAGAATGTCTCCCTCCAGATTAATCTCATTGTTATTAATCTCATCTGGAATTGAATCACTAGTGTGGGTTTTTGATGATGGATCATCATTAAGCAACTTCTCAATGAGAAGTATGTCCCTCTCGATGTCAATTGGAGCGTGATCAATTTCCCATGGAACAGAATCACTAGCCAAGTATGCTTCAATCTCTTCCAAGATGAAGTCACTTCCCTCAAACGGAGTGAGAGAAGGAGTAGAATTGGCAATGATGGGTTGAGATGAATGAGTGAGATTATCACTCAAGAATTATGAACATAACCGAGAACTTCTTGAGAGTACTCTTCGAAGCAACATCAATGATATCTATTCGGTTAACCGACTCGTAATCATAGTTTGCGGAGTACCTCAAGTTTGATCAAGGTTAAAGGTGACAGCTTCATTACCTACACGTAATGTGATTTCTTGCTCAAATACATCAATGAGAGCACGGCCCGTTCTCAGGAATCCTCGTCCAACAATGAGAGGAACCCGTGGATCAGCATCGAAATCAACAACTACAAAGTCATCTGGAAAATGGAACTTTCCTACTTTCACGAATACATCTTCGGCAATGCCAAGTGGACGGGATATTGTACGATTTGCAAGCTCGAGAGTCATGCATGTAGGATTAAGGTCCAGAAGAGAAAGTTTCTTCCATACTGAATGAGGCATCAGGTTAATTCTTGCACCAAGATCGGCTAAGGCCAAGCATTCAACCATCCCCGAAATACACAAGGTAAGAGAAATTTTCCAGATCTCCAAGCTTCTCGAAGCTTTTTTATGAATCGCCGAGCGCTTCTCGTTCGAAGGAGTTTTAGCCATTTCAAACAGCTTTTTCCTTGTTGCTTAACATGTGTTTGAGAGTTGATGCAAACTTGGGCATCATCATGATAGCATCCGCAAAGCTTATGTCAAATGTAGTTCTTGGAAAATTTGAAAAATTTGTCCATTTAATGACCGGCTTTTTCATGGAGCTTTGCTCATTCAAACGTGATGGGTAAGGAATAGAAGATTTGGATTTGGGATTTTCAACGGAGCTACCGGAGGTTCAAAACAACTCTGGATTGGATTTGGGTTTCGGGACAACTTGAGGATGGACATCGTTGGTACCTCCGTTATTAGTAGGAAGTTCCTTGTCCTTTGTCGCCTCGGGTTCACTTTCCACTACCTTCGGAGAGAAGAAGAAGAGGTAGTAGGAATAGCGGGTCCATCGTATGATACACCACTTACGGTTGTGATCGCTTTGCATCGCCCCTCGGGTTAGCGATCGTGTTGCTCGGAAGTTTTCCGAGCCCGAGGGTTGATCATTTAAAGACTTCTTTAGATCGTGATCCGACCGACCAACAACCTGTTCATTTCATCTTGGGATTTCATGAATTGCTTCAATAACTCATCGATGATGGTACTGGAGGAGGTAGAGGGAAATTTTGAGGTCGTATGTTTTGATTATGACCTTGTTGTTGAAAATTCCTTGGTTAGGATTCACATTTCCAAAATTGATTCCCTCGATTGAAATTGTTTTGATTAAGGTTTCCTTGATGTTGGAAACCTTGATTTGGTCCGAGATAGAAATTACCTTGGTTTTGATAACCTTGGTTCATTCTAGGTTGGTTCGATTTCGGTTTTGTATGTTAGGATTCTCGTTAAAACCGGTGGTCCCCGATAAGTATTAGCACGGTAGTTTGGTTCATTTTGAGGATGGTATTGATTACCTCCACGATGTGAAGTACCGGCTATAGCATTGGCTTCAAACGGACTACCATCGGTGGCGGTATAGTTGTAGTATGCATGAGGGCCACCACAAGTAACACGACCTCGACTTTCTTCACTTCACCATGTGATGGTGTTTGTGTGAAAGTGACTTTCTTTGGTTAGCAAGAACCAAAGCTCGAACAATATCCGTGAGTTTGTCAATATTAGCATCGGTGCTAGATGTACTCACTTGAGATGAAGTAGAAGGTCCCGCATTAGATCGAGACCGATATGTCTTTGTTCGGAAAGGCCGGACCGGGACTTGTTTTCTATGATTTGTAAGGCTTCTTTTGTGGTCTTGCTCAGAAATTACCTCCGCGGAGGCATTTAAAGAGTCTTGGTTAGTTTGGTTCGGACCATTGTAGAAAGTATCCATTTGCATTAACTCGGTAAAACCATGATGCGGACACTTGCGAGCAACTCTTTGTAACGATCCCATGCCTCACCGAATGATTCATCAAATCTTTGAGCGAATTTCATTATCTCATTCTTAAGACTTGTAGTTCGGGATGGAGGATAGAATTCGTTAACAAACTTAGTGACTAAATCCTCCCATGTCTCAATAGAACGAGGGGTTGTTTCTCAAGCCAATTCCGGCTTGTCCTCTAGAGAGAATGGGAGCAGAAGAAGCTTAATTGCTTCATGTGGGACATTCTTGTATTTGATGGTCGATGCAATCTTGTTGAACCATCGAATATGTGCATGAGGTCGTCCCGCTCAAAACCATAAAATTGGCTTTGGGTTACAAGATTAAGCAACCCGGTTTTGAGCTCGAAGGTATCGGCCACGATGGTCGGGACAACAATGGCATCTCCGTAACCCTCGATGGGTGCTAGGAGAAGCTCATTCATCGGCTTATCTTCCGCCATTACGACGGGGGTGGTGGTGCTAGACGTTCTCGATCACGGTGAAGGAGCGAACGCCTCACGCTCTACGAGGAATACTTACAAGCTCGAAAGTGGACTTGTAGAGTCGGAAGAACGAGCGCATGCACTAAGTATAAAAATCGCCAAAACAAATGCAAGGCAAAGCGACAAGTGAACTTAAACCAATAATCACAAATGAAATGGCTTCTTTGAAAAAGGTACACCAAATCACAAGGACACAAAGGTAAGTTTTGATCTTTAAGATTGGGAACTTATTAATGTTCACACCCCGGTTGGTAGGTGTTACGCCTTGGTTTGCGGTGGTTGATTTTATGTATTTAAGTACCACCGAAAAGACGTAGGTATGGATTTGTGCTAAGGGTTTAAATAATTTTGGACAATATTTTTGGTATCGTCTCGTTTAACCAAATCATTCCTCTTTAAGAATCACCTTAAAGAAAATACAAGATAGAAAACGTTACGATTGTTTTGTTGTTTTATATATTTTTGGTGTTGTTAACACATTAGGAAAAGTATTAATGAACTTTTTGATTTTGATAACTTTACAAAAACTGTTTATAAAAGGTGGTATATGTGCAAGTATGGGTCTGAAAATGTTTAAAACACGCTTACAGCCTCCCCGGCAGCGGCGCCAAAATTTGATTCGCTCCAAACAGTCAAGTTTATTACACAAGTCAACCACTTGTGAATGGTCAACCGTAATAAAATTCAAACAGTCTAAAACCAATGCAATTAAGTCCAAAGGAGTATAGTGTTTCCTCAGGTCGTTAAGTCCCACGGAGGATTAATGGTGTTTCAAAACTTTCAGATGTCGAATGATCACTAAGGATAATGATCAGTAAGGATTTTGCTTGATAATTACACTACTGATTGATTGGAACTGAATTTGGATACAGAACTATTAAGCACAACAATCAGATTAAACTAACGTAAATACGTATGTTTACTAAATATTACGTAAACGCACAAAATAAAACGTGAATTTTAAAAGAATAAAACACCTACGGATGTGAAAATGATATTTTTACAATCCTAATAATAAAAGAAAATTATTGGAAAATTGAAATTATTTTTATGACTATTTATTTAATTATTATTAATTAAAAACTATTTTGAACTATTTAATAATACCCTAAAATATAAGAAAATATAAAATTAACCTAGAAAAATGAAATTATGACTTAGAAAAATCTGAAATATTAGAAAACTAATTTTAAAACTGAAAAGATATTTTTTCTGTTTTTTATTTATTTATTATTAATTATTTAATACCTTTTAATTATTTTAAATTCTAATAAATACTAAACAAACTAGGAAAATTATGAAATTTTTTCTATAAATATCCTATGGTGACAGAAAGCTAAGAAAATTATAAAAACAGAAAGTGCTTAATAATAAGCTGAAAAGAAAAATTAAAAAGCTAATTTATATTAAATAAATGCTATCACTATTTTTAAAATGATGTTTTCGTGATTTTTCTTTTTTTAAACCTATTTAACTATTGATAATATGCAACTTTAATAAAGACAAAAATTTTACAACTTAAAAATAAGCTATTTGAAGGTTTATTGGCTTATTTTGATTTTTTAAGCTAAAATAAGTGGCTAAATAAGCTAAACAGTTGGAACCAAAAGTGAAATTAGATACAAATAAGCTAAAGGAACTTAAATAAAGCTAAAAAACACAGAGAGTCACACTGATAAGCTAAAAATAAGCAAATAAGCACTTTATACTAAACCTATGAAACAAACAGGCCTGCAGCCATTTTGTAAGCTAGAATAAGCTAGGGGCAAAGGCTCCAAAGCTCAAAATAAGCACTGACACAACAAGCTGGGCTGGTGGGATTTCCAAAAAGTCCAAGCTCTCACACTATGGCTCACTATTAAGCTCTTAACAAGCTTGTGAAAAAGCTTGTAAATCACTGGGTAGTTTAGTGTACACAGAAATGGGACAAAATGAAAGCTACTTGCAGCCCTATTGAATAAGCTAGAAAGTAAAATATTAAGCTTGGATCTTCAAGTCAGCTAGGTTAGCTTTCCAAAGAACCAAAATACATAAGCTATGGTTTACTAATAAGCTTTTTATGAGCTTGTGAAAAAGGTCTACTCAACTGTGCACAGGGCACCTTTTTGAAAAAGTGTCTAAAATAAGCTAAAAATAAGCAGTTAAATAAGCTAACTAGAAAATATAAAAAATACCATGATAAATATGAGCAGTTGAATATTATTATCCCAAAAGCTCAAATCTTGAAACTTAATATTAAGTCCTATATAAAATTATCTATTTTATTCAAAAACTGATATTAAGAAAATTTGACTTTTTATGATAAACTAAAAAGTTGACTAAAATGAACTTTGGAACAATCCTAATCACTGATTATGTTGTATTAAGGTGGATTAAGACTGATTTGATCAACAATAACAACTTATGAATACAAAACCATGATTATGAAACATGAAATCTACACAGTTGATGAACAAGGAGTGATCAAAGGCTATTTTGACTTTTTCACAAATGAGCACTAGATTTTATGGTTGAACTGAGTTATTTTGACCTAATGTGACACAGAACAACAACAAACAACAACACAAACAACATCTAACACAGGTTTACTCACAAATCCAAACAACCTTTAAACTAACTCGATTTTGTGATTTTCAAAAGTTTACAGATTAAGACCATGCAATTGATTAAAGACTTTATATTATCACTTAATGAGATCAAGCAAGATAAAACAACAACAATAACAGCATAAAACTAGGAAATGACAATTATGCTATATTAACTGTCAAATTACAATTTTTAACAATTACAAATTCTAATGAACAAGCAACTGGTTTTAATGGTTATTTCTACTTAACTACCACTAAGAAACATAAAAACACAAAGCTTAAAGCTAATTAACGACTTTAACAGTAAAATGCTAAAATTGAGCAAAAGGCTTACAAGATAGAAACCAAGTGAAAACTTAGGACCAAGGCCTGAGAGCACAACCTATAGCTTCCCAAGAAGCTCTAAACCCAAGGGCAATCCAATATTCACCCTGCTCCAACTGTGATCTCCATTTCCATTGATTTTTTATTTTTAACTAATTTTTTTGTATTTTTGGTAATTTTTGAGTTTTACTTCTAAACTGAGTTTTATGGTTTCTAAAAGCTTAGAAAAGCTTTCTAGGAGCTTAAGTGAGCTTATGAGTCCATAATAACACTCTGAAACAACATTAAGCTAAATTGAGATTTTAAGCTTAAAAATGCATAAACTTGAAAATGATACTGAAACTTGGAATTGATGACTTGAAAAAGATTTATATTACACTGAAATTGATAACAACAGTACTTGAAAGCTAAGAAATACACTGGAATTTGAAAAGTAATTAAAACGACATACATTAACTAAATTAAAACTAGATACTCTTCTACATGGCTCCAATCTTCTTTATATTGATCTTTTAGGCTCTTGTCGACATCTCTGAATCTTTCCCACCTATTTCCAACCATTGGATCTTTCAAAATCATCATAATCGTCCATGTGGAATTTTGGCGCCAAAAGTCACTTAGCGGTATTTGCAATTAAAGAAGTTTGGGAGGATGTGGAGGTGGAGGGGAGTGGTTAAACAGGTGGGGAGATGAGGTGGAAAGATGGTATTGAAAACCATGGTGGTTTGATGGGTCATCTGGTTTTGGCGAGTTAATGTGAGAGAGATGTACAGTGCTTCTGGTATTTGACTTTCGTTGACCCTGTTTTATTAATACGAGAGGGGTTCATTTGAGGGGGGTTTAAAATGGATTTGGCAGGGATCAAAAAGGTCAAGGTCCAAGGCTCAAGGTTCAAGTGGAGTTGGGCTTGGGCTTATTTTTGGGTTTGGGCCAGCTGAGTTAAGGGATTGGATTTGGGTTAATAATTACAAAGAGTTCGTTTTAAGTTAAGCATAAGGACCATTCATGTAATTTTCTGTTTTATAAGGGACTGATCTTGCCAATATTCCAAAGTTAACACAAGGACCAAACTTGCCAAGTTTCTAATAGTACAAGGACCATTATTGCATAAAATTCCATTTTTATAATTCCAAGGACCAAAACTGCCAACTTTGTAACTCCAGGGATCAAACTTGTAATTTTCTCAAAACTTATCATATAAGGACCAAATATGCCATATTTGAATAGTACAAGGGTGTAGTTTGAATAATTTCCATTTTAAACACCTGTGGACCGATTTTGACACTTTTAAAGTTGAGGGACCAAAGTTGTAAATTGTGATTTTAAACTTCAAAGGACAATTTCTTACAACTTGTGAATCCCAAGGACCTTTTATGACTTTTTATAATTTTTGGAATGACCAGGGACTAGATTTGACAACTTTTGAAACTTGAGGGACTAAAACTACCAATTATGCATACTTGATACGTTTTTCATCTGATTTTGGTATTTTTTGCATTTGAAACACATAAAACACTTATTTGTGATATTTTTATCATTTTGATGCATTTCTGAGTGTTTTCAGATGTTTTTGCAGTCTAAAAGGTATAAAAATGATGAGTATTTGCATACTCATCAGTATCCCGGAACACCACGGGAACCCCATAGTTCCGTCCCTGGGTAAATATCAGCTCTAAAGCAAAAATCACCAACACAAGATTTGCTCAAATCGAATCATTAAGCCAATTTACCCATTTTAACTTTTTCTTTTCAACGTACATATATCCAACCAAAAGCCCTAGTCTAAATATCGCCTACCCAATCCTGAACCATGAGCTATTTTTGCCCAAACACCGTTGATTCCTGTAAGACCAGGTAACGTATATAGTCGACCAAACTGGCCCTTTTTACGACCGAAAAACATGTTGACATGTTGTTGTCTAGCTATGATAAGTCCTATACTGTTGAATACTTATCACATGTTTAATTGCTCATATTATGTATGTTTATATATGAAGTGATACTTAATTGCCTAACTTTTCTTATTTTAGTGATTATGGAGCAATATTAAAAAGACATGGAAAAGGACATGAATTGGAGCTAACTTTGTACAAGTTGTAGAGGAGCATACGGCGTATGAAACTCTGGCCATACGCCGTATTGGTACCTGGAAGAATTCACTAAGTCCAGGTGAATATTGAAGCATACGACGTATTTAACTCTGGCAATACGCCATAATAGGAAGCTCTACAGTCAAAGCGTAAGTCAACCATTGAAGGATTACGGCGTATGAAACGCTGGCCATACGTCTTATTGAAGATCTCATCCCTAGTCCAAGTATATCGAAGGTTTGAAGGTTACAACGTATCTAAACTATAGATTACGCCGTATTTAAAAGATACGCAGAATATGCTTGGAATTTGCTTTTTCGTCAGCAATTAAGAAATACAGAATACGCCGTATTCACTATGGAATACGCCGTATTCCTGCCCTAACAGAAGACTATATACAAATCCTATACGGGAGTTTTTGATATTATTCACTCAACACTCTCAACCACAGCCGAATTTTACCATTCCAATGCCCCAATATCAGTCTCAAGAGCTAGGAAATTAAGGAGAGAATATCTCGCATCATCACATTAGATTTAATTATTTAAGTTTCATATCGACTTCATTATGATTTCCATTTGTTTATCGTTTGAATTATCTTCTTGTGCTTTTACATACATTATGGGCTAACACTCTTAGGTGTTAGCCATGTTTATGAATATTTCATGATAGTTATTTCCGTTTGTTAAGCTTTGATGTTTAGTATTGTTTAGTTTATGTGTTTATCGTTCAATACATGCTTGTTTATATGTTTGAGTCTTGTAAGTCTTGTATTCACATGGACCAAGTGGATATTAAATGTATATTATGAGAACAATTAAGTTAGTAAAGTTCTCTTCCTACATGGACCAAGTAGAGAAGGGCAGGTGTTACCTGGACCAAGTGGATATCATAGATAAATCACATAGATTAGTTGACACGACTTAATGCAAACTTGTAGTCCGATAGGTACATGGACCAAATGGCCTAGAAGATTACCTGTGTAGAGGCTAGTACATGGACCAAGTGGTCTAGTATAGGTTAGATAGGAGCATGTGAGTATTATCTAGACCAAGGAGATACTTCTCATGTATCCCGACGTCACCCGTACTTTACAATTGAACCATTGCACTAATAACCGAACCACTAAAATGGAATAAGATTAACATGGCTAGCACTGCTTCTCTTATTGATCGCAACACACGTAGAATAGTTTAGTTTAATTTACTTTTCTGTTTTAGTAGTTAATATAATCAATTCGGTCAAAACTCCCTATAAACCTGTAAACTCACTAGGTTAAGTCTAAGCATACTATTCCTGAGACCGATCTCGTACTTACCCCACTGGCTACATCTGATCGGTTACACTGCCCATGAAAGTGTGTCTTTAAGGTATGAATCTAGCATTATAAATTTAAAACTTGAATATAAAAATACCTACAACGAAACACACATCAAGTTTTTGGCACCGCTGTCGGAGAATAGTTTAAGTTTAGTTTAATTTATGCGTTTTGTGTTATTATTAGTTTAGTTAGTTTCTATTTTATTTTATTTTCTTTTGTATTTTCTGTGTTTATCAATTGTTTTCTGGCTCAGGTTAGGTATACGGCGTATTTACTTCCATTGGATACGGCGTATTTCTTGATACTCATATGACATATTGCTTTCTGCATACGGCGTATTCCTTACTGATACGGATTAGTTTGACTAGTTTAAGTTTTCATTTTTTTTATTCTTAGTGTTTAGTTTTTAATTCAAGAATTTGTTTATTTTATTTTTATTGAAATTTTCTTATAATAATAATAATAATAATAATAATAATAATAATAATAATAATAATAATAATAATAATAATAAATTAATTAATTAATTAAAAGTTGTTATTATTTATCTATATGGCGTATTGATTTATTTTGATACGGCGTATCAATTTTTTATTCAGTATTGCTATTCTGAGAAATTGGGATATTGCGTATTGTTTTAAGATTGAATACGACGCATACAATTTATAGTATACGGCGTATTAGGTGAACAGTAGTACCAAAAATGTTTTATTATTTTTTATTTTTGGGTTTTGTTTCTTTGTTTTAATTTTCTGTACTAATAGAATTTGATTTATTTCAGATTAATTATGGGTCTTAATGAACACGATAAGCAAGAAATGTTAGACGTAAGAGTTGAAGCACATGAAAAAGAAGACGCTGCATAATTCTTTATCTAGAAACGCAAGATGCAAGAAATCCACAATAAGAAGGTGATTTCAGATGACAATGAGAAGATAAGTCACTGGCCTGTCAGTGTTGCTAAATGTTGCCACTCGATTAGAATGGAGATTTATAATGATATTGATCAAAAGGTGAAAAACGGTGACAAGACCTTTTACAAGTTAGCTAAAGAAAAGCACTAGAACCTGATTGACTTGAGATGATAAGCAACTGGAGGAAATGTGGTACAATTGGTTTAAACTAGAATACTTGGATGCTGCAAACCTTGTTGATTTTTATAGTAATAAAGGGAATGAAAAAATTTATGAGTGCCCTTCCCACAAGATAAAGTATGCTTTCAAGGAAGCTAAGGAGACTGCTAACATGTATGAAAACTATAATTGGGTACATGAGATTAATATCGAAATTGAAGTCAATGGAAGGATGATCGAGTTTCGTCGATTGAACTTTAATCAATGGTTTGATATAATGTATGGTGGACATAAGATGATTGATTGGAGGCTAAAGAATAAACTTTATAATGAATGGGTTGAAAAAAGCACTGAAGAGCTATTTGAAAAATATAAGGAGATGATAATAGAAAAAGTTGAATATGAAACACCCACTAATTATTGGGAGTTTGAAAGAGAATTTCATTCCGAAGTTTCTGACCAATGGAATGAATATATGGACAATGAAGGTGAAAGTGGAGAAACAATAAATAAGATCTGGGATAGGTGTTATGAGCTACAAAATCACGAGTATGAATCAGAATGGTACGCGGAATAACTTAAAAATTAAGAAAGAAAAAGATGTGCTGCCATTGGAGCTCACTATTATCATCCTAAAATAACGGTGGAAACTATTAAGGTAAAAAGATACACATTAAAGTTGAGAGAAGGTAGACAAAAGACTATCCAATTAGCAAGAGGAATGCTTTTTTTCTCAAGGATGGAATTAGGAGGGAGATTGAGAAGAAAGGTGCAACCAAAAAAGCAACGTAGAGCGGAAGAGAGTCGAACTTTAACGACTCAGAAATAACCAAAAGTGCTTACCGGGAGACAACCCGGAATGTTTTTCATTTTATTTACTTCTGTTTTGAAACTGTCGTTTTGACGAGATATGGCATATTCAGTTTCTGGATGCGGCGTATTCCACTCTCAGATTTCGTACTTTTGTTTATTTCGGATTTTGGGTTTTTATTTTATGAACTATCTGTGAGGCCTTTGATATGGCGTATTCCTATTTTGGGATACAACATATTTAAGCCCCGACTCGTACTTGTTTTTCCATACAGACTGATTCAATACGGCGCATCCAATCTCAGGGATACGACGTATGGATAATAGTCTGTATTACATCACCAAGGTAGTTTTAACCCAACTTGACCAATACAGCGTATCCAATTAATGGAATACGCCATATCGATCTCCAGATCTGGACACGAACTTCCTAAAAAATTTTCTAACTCTATATTTGCTACGAAAGTAATTTTCTGCTTTTGTTTCATTTATCTACAAGTTTGGTGAAGCATTTAAAGTGATGGTAATCATTATTCTATATTTTTTGTTAGCCCTATCCTAAGGCCATATCAGGCACACCCTGATTCAAGCAAACAGGAAAACTTGCTCGCATTCATACCATGGAGGATCATTTCGATCAATCTCATAGGAGTTTTTCGTTTCTAATTCTACCCTCTTTAATTTAATGTATTCATTTGTACAATGAGGGAGTTGAACAGTTCAAATGGGGGGATGTAGCTAGATTTAGAATTTTACTTGTCCTATTCTACAAAAATTGGCTAAAATGGCTTAAATTTAAAAAAATTCACATATTTTTTCTTAGATCATTAGTAGCATAACCCGCATACAATACCCTTTGATACCATTTGTAAGAATTGAAATCTTTCCGTTTCCACTATTTTACCCCAAATTCCACAATAATATGTAATGTGCCAGTGCATTGATGTAGACTTTAGAACTTGGCTTGGTATATATCTATTCGAAACCACCAAAATGAGCATTACATTGAGGAAACTTGGTGTAATCGGCTTTAATCAGCGTAAGAGGCAAAATTATTAGGATTCACCCAAATAGCCCGTGTCATTATATATGTTTGTTTATCAACTAACTACACTGGTTAGTTGATCACCTGTTTAAACCCTTTGTTACTCTCATATTTAGAGTAAGATAGCCCTAGAATAACTTGTTGAGCCTTTCTTTTCGTTTGTTAACCCACTAAATGTTTATTGTTTCGTTACACCTTTACACCGTAGCCTACTGTGTAGATTTAAGTCCATTATTTGATTGCTAGTTGTTACATGTATCTCTTGTATTTCCTTTGTTCGTGTGAGTTTTTCGTTCGATTATTTTCTAGAGAGACATTGGTCGGGATGCATTATGCAATGGGAATGTGAAAGTATGCAATTTGTGTCATATCCTTGGTCACAATGGTAAAGTAATGTACCATTAGTTTAATTTTCAGTTTATGATAGTTAAATAAATAAAAATAAAAAAATGAGGAGAAAAAGAAACAAAAAAAGAATGTGGAATTTCAGTATTTAGTTTAAGTGGTACGTAATATAAATCACTTATTTTTGTGTACAGTGGCCGTAACTTTGCCACTATTGTATTGTATATTTTGAGATCTTATGGGAGTTGGTAATTCAGGATAACCAACTTTGTATGATTGATGATGTTGATCGAGGTATATTTGAGTCTTATTTGCGTTTCATTAAAGTGTGTGTTTTTGTGTTAAAACGTGAGTTAGTCAATCATAAATGTCTCTTTCGGGTTTGTGGTAAGCTAGTAGCAAGTAGCAATTGGTTGTGTCAGACTTAATCTATATTTTTTGTTTATTTTCTATTTACACCAATTATAAATGTTTCACATGCCTTGTCCTACCCTAATCCATTCTTCATCCAACCTTTGATTTATTGAGATTAGGAGTCGAGCAATGTCGAGTATCTTGGTCGTCGTTACAATCATGTATTCGTGATTTTGGTGCCCTTTTTGATATAATATTATTGAAAAGATTACTAATTCCTAGACTTTAGCTTATGCGAGTTAGGGAGAGCAGTCACGAGTATCGTGGTCGTCGTTACAATCATATATTTGTGGTTTTGTCGCCTTTTATGAAATATGGTATCGCTAGAGACTATAAAGAATGACTAACCTTTTAGCCTTCACATTTTAACCCATTTTATCTTTGAAACAGGTTAGTTCTTGGACTCTAGTGGTAGAGATGTGTATCCTTTCCAAGCCTATGATAGAATACTCACCACGACTGTGCAATTGAGTGTACCACTAAATAAACACCCTATATTAGTTTTGAGAGATGAGCGAATTTTATTCCTATTTCGTGAGGTGTAATGGTTATGCACTATTGGTTGAGTTAATTACTTTGATACTTAATTCCTGAACTAAGGTTCGGGATGTTTTTCTAAATTACTGAATCTAGAGTCTACTTGAGGAAAACTAGAAACTAAGTGGGGAGATATGTGATAAGTCCTATATTGTTAAATACTTATCACATGTTTAATTGCTCATATTATTTATGTTTATATCTTAATTGATACTTAATTGCCTAGTTTTCCTATTTCAGTGGTTATGAAGCAATATTATAAAAGACATGGAAATAAACATGATTTCGAGCTAACTTTGTATGCAAACTGTAGAGGAGCATACGGCATATGAAACTCTGGCCATACGCCGTATTGGTACCTGGAAGAATTCACTAAGTCCTGGTGAATATTGAAGCATACGACGTATTTAACTCTGCCAATTCGCCGTAATAGGAAGATCTACGGTCAAAACCCAAGCCAATCATTGAAGGATTTCGGCGTATGAAACTCTGGCCATACGCTGTATTGAAGATCTTATCCCCAGTCCAAGTATATCGAAGATTTGAAGGTTATGGAGTATCTCAACTATAGATTAGGTCGTATTTAAAAGATACGTAGAATATAATTTCTTCGTCAGCAATTAAGAAATCCAAAATACGCCGTATTCGCTATGGAATATGCCATATTCTCGTCATGACAGAAGACTATAATACAAACTCTATACGTGAGTTTTTGATATCATTCACTCGCCACTCTCAACCACAGCCGAATTTCATCATTTCAAGGCCCAGTATTGCAAAACAAGGCCGATTAATCACCGCCTAGGCACTACAAGGCCACCAACCTTTCTGATTTTTCTAAATAAGTCAAACAAATTGGTCAACCGTGGTCAATGATGGTCAATGATGGTCAACGGTGGTCAAACTTGCCGGAAACCATAAAATCTTATCGAAACTACCCAACTCATCGTAAAATTGCTTTAATAATTTATAGTCATTGTTTATATCTATTACATGATGTTTTTGTAAGAAAAATATTGCCGAAAATGCATAAAACTTGCCGGAAGTACCTAAAACTTCCCGAAAATGCCGAAAACTTGTCAGAAATGCTAATCCAATTAATCACAGATTAGTCCCGCCTATACCGATTACAAGCAACAGGGGGTCGATCGCCCGAATCCCGATTCATGATTTTTGCAACCGTGCCAAGGACCCAAGATCAGTCCCAAGAGTTAGGAAATCAAGGAGAGAAAGTCTCGTATCATCACATTAGGTTTAATCATTCGATTTGCATATCGACTTCATTATGATTTCCATTTGTTTATTGTTTGAATTATCTTCTTGTGCGTTTATATACTTTATGGGCTAACACCCTTGGGTGTTAGCCATGTTTATGAATATTTCATAGCAGTTATTTACGTTTGTTATGATTTGATGTTTAGTTTATGTATTTATCGTTCAATACTTGCCTGTTTATATGTTTGAGTCTTTTAAGTCTAGTATCACATGGACCAAGTGGGTATTAGATGTATATTACGAGAACACTTAAGTTAGCATAGTGTTCTTCCTGCATGGACCAAGTGGGGAAGGGTAAGTGTTACATGGACCAAGTGGACACCGTAGATAAATCACATAGATTAGTTGACATGACTTAATGCATGCTTATAGCCCGATAGGTACATGGACCAAATGGCCTAGGATATTACCTGTGTAGAGGCTAGATACATGGACCAAGTGGTCTACTATAGATTAGATAGGAGCATGGGAGTATTATCTAGACCAAAGAGATACTTACCATGTATCCTGACGTCACAATACTTTACAATTGAATCATTGCACTAATAAACGGGCAACTAAAATGGAATAGGATTAACATGGCTAGCACTGATTTCTCTTATTGATCACAACACACGTAGAATAGTTTAGTTTAATTTACTTTTCTATTTTAGCAGTTAATATAATCAATTCAATCAAAACCCCCTTTAAAACCTGTAAAACTCGCTAGGTTAAATCTAAGCATACTATTCCTGAGATCGACCTCGTACTTACCCCACTTGCTACATCTGATCGGGTACACTGCCCGTGAAAGTATTTCTTTAAGGTATAAGTTCGACAATTATAAATTTAAAACTTGAATAAAAAATACCTACAACAAAACACACATCAAGCTACAAGACCTAGTGCATTGGAAACTGAAAACAAAAATTGGTTATTTAAACCCCATCACATTAACATTCTATTGCAAGCTTGTTTTATCTTTGGGCATAAAACGAAACAGTAATATGGAGATTCAACAACGTCATCACACCCAAACATTACACCGGGTGAAGATATATTCCATGTCATCTAGCACTTGCGAATTGTCACACTACCATGTATCAAATGTCATATAAGAATGTAAACTTTTTTCAAAATCAACTTAGACCATGAGGTTTTAAACATTCTTCTAGAAGTCCTTAAGATCATGTCGTAAATCAGTCCCTTAGCTCTTTTTCCAGCTCCCCCACCTCTTTTTCTACCCCTCCTCCCCCACCAAAGAAAACCTTCTCCAATATCATTCCCACACCCAAATTTCCCCAATGCACCCCTTATACTACTTACAACCCCTGCTATTTTTAGAATCTAAATGAAATAACGCAAGGAACAAAGTGTTGGGTCTGAAATCGACGCAAATTGTCTCTAAAAAATATTTAGACATAAAATAGTCTAATACACCCTCTGAAGGTCAGTGAGCATAAGTATCTAGTAAAGATCAGAGAGTATGTCACTTTATAAATATCAAAGTGAACATGATAGTTATCAGAAGTGAGATACTCTCTGATAGCTATCAGAAAACATGTCTCCCTGATTATTATTCAGAAAGAAATCAGTGAGTGTTGTATAAAGCTCAACCAACTGTCTAGTTTCAGGGACGTCAAAGACCAGCTAAAGAAAACACTTCACAAACTGATGCAGTGTTAGAGAGTGATTTACAAGGAGCTACAAACAACCTATGGTCATTGAGATCTGACAAATTTTTCTCTGACTCTGAAGATTTAATTTAGTTTTTACAACCTCAGCCTTCGAATGCATGGGCGAGAAACTTCTTGAAGAAGATAAGTTCAAGTATTTATCAATATACAAGAAACATGAATTGTGACTATAAGTAGTCAAATTGGGAAAGCCGAAAGTACGCTCAAGACTAGCCTACTAGGCATGTGCCTACCTATTGCAAGTTGGCAAGCTACTATACACTCATGTGCATTTATTGTTTCCCTTCCTATATAAACCGAATGTTGTAACCAAGTTAAGTAGAGATTAAAACATAGAAAATAATACAAAGTATTATAACTAGGATCCTCCTCTCCTAGGAACAACAAAGCAAAGTTATCTGCCTCTTGTTGTTTTATTCTGGAGAGTTAATATGTCATCAACCGGGATAGTTTTCCGTAGGCTATCCCTTGTAGATCTTTGATTCATTTCTAATAAGATTTATAAAGTTGAAAAATAAAAATAATGTTATTAGCGTGTAAGGTTCGTTCTCATGTAAACCCAACCTCAATGTTGATGTTCATCAGTTTTCGTCACTTGCTTAAACTGTTGTTCATCTATTTCATGGTTTGTGTGATCGTGTCGGACCCAACAAGTGGTATCAGAGCGGGTAGGTGTTTCTTAATCCATATCCATTCTTGATTGACTGCTAATAATACCAAACGGATTTGAATATTGGGATATACAATTTAAACCCGTTCCTCAACGCCCTACTCAAATATCTCCTTTCCATAACATCCTCGAGTGTGTTTTCGAACAATATTGTGTACATTAAACGTTTATTGTGCGAAAAACATCTATATCTGCCTAAACTCAAACCCTTCATCCATATCACTCGCATCACCACTGCTCTTCAAAAAATTTCAAGTACCTTTGATCAAGAA
The DNA here is from genome assembly GCA_022545495.1 of Chrysanthemum lavandulifolium. Lineage (NCBI taxonomy): Eukaryota > Viridiplantae > Streptophyta > Magnoliopsida > Asterales > Asteraceae > Chrysanthemum > Chrysanthemum lavandulifolium. Next base: position 250,387,421 of record CM040242.1, read on the forward strand.
ATATATGCTTACTTAGACTAAATCATTCTGATTAAGTGTATTCTTCTTCAAAGGTCGTATAGATGGTGAGAGCTTCATGAGAACTTAGTCTCTCAACAGCCATAAGAGTGGTAATACTTTTAGAATGCTACATAGTTGATCCTAGTAACAACCATTGTTGGATGAGAAAAAATGAGGCTTTAAAAGGGAAACTCAAAAAGGGAAGAGGATGTGTCTGTATGGATAGGTACAAATCGTACCATCAGGTATTATTTAGAGGAATAATACATGTTCCTCAACCACCTAGATGCCAAGCAACAAAGGATGAAACTCAAAGTTTTATAAACAAAACCTTTGTTGAAACTCAGCTTGTATGTAAGATGCTGGAAATCCTGCTTACAGCCGAGTTAAAATTAGGCTATACTGTGTTCAAACAAGGGATTACTGGGAAAAGCCACCCTAGTGTCTCTACCCGTTATATGAAATAACCTTTAAATACAACAGTCCCTGAACCTACACCCTTTGATCTTGAATCAGGGAGTGAATCAGCTTATTCAGTTCGGCGATTGGGAAGTGTGGATGAGATAGTAAGCAAGTACTACCTCATCCGGTGAAGTCTCTAACCATAGTGGTTGCTGAATAAGTCAGAGAACAAAACCCGGAAAATCAAAGTTGGGTACCAATACAAAATAGCTGCACATTACCAATACAAAACAACTGCACATACTTAGACTCTAAAAACTAAACATAATAAGGTTGTGGAACTTACTAGAAACAAACTTCTGAGTCTATTTTCGTCAGCAACATCAAAGAATCAACTCTAAACTGTAATAGCACTTTATTATCTAACGAAAAATCAGTAAGTAAGAAGAAGCCTTTATGCTCAATTACTGTTGATAATTAATCTATTTGCATATTTAAAATAGTCTAATACACCCTATGAAGGCCAGTGAGCATAAGTATCTGATAAAGATCAAAGAGTATTCCACTTCATAAGTATCAAAGTGAACCTGGTAGTTGTCAGAAGTGAGATACTCCCTGATAGCTATCAGAAAACATGTCTCCCTGATTATTATTCAGAAGGTGTTACTCACTGATAAAAGAAATCAGTGAGTGTTGTTTAAAGCTCAACCAACTGTATAGCTTCAGGGACCTCAAAGACTAGCTGAAGAAAACACTTCACAGACTGATGTGGTGTCAAGGAGTGATTTACAACGAGCTACAAACAACCCAGGGTCATTGAGATCTAACAAATGTTTCTCTGACTCTGAAGATTTAATTTAGTTTTTACAACCTCGGCCTTTGAATACATGGGCGGGAAACTTCTTGAAGAAGATAAATTCAAATACTTATCGATATACGAGAAACAGTCATTGGGACTATAAGTTGTCAAATCAGGCAAGCCGAAAGTACGCTCAAGACTAGCCTACTAGGCACATGCATACATATTGCAAGTTGGCAAGTTACTATACACCCATGTGCATCCAATGTTTCCCTTCTTATATAAACCAAAGGTTGTAACCAAATTAAGTAGAGATTAAAATAGAGAAAATAATACAAAGTATTATAGTTAGGATCCTCCACTCCTAGGAACAACAAAGAAAAGCTAGCTGTCTTTTGTTGTTTGATTTTGGAGAGTTAATATGTCATCAATCGGGATAGTTTTTCGTAGTTGTTCCCTTGTAAATATTTGATTCATTTCTAATAAGATTTATAAAGTTGAAAAATACAAATGGTGTTATTAGCGTGTAAGAGTTGTTCTCATGCAAACCCAACCTCAATGTTGATGTTCATCAGTTTACGTCACTTGCTTAAACTGTTGTTTATCTCTTTCATGATTTGTGTGATCGCGTCGAACTCAACACAAAGCACGTAATTTATCCACCCCCAACATATTATCATCCCAAATAAAATAGAACTTTTGTCACCCGGAAATCGCTAATTATATCAATCATGATTTCTCAAAATCTATTTTGAAAATTAAACAACTCTTTTTCGCGCTTTTTTACATATTCGACAACTTCTTTGACCATCAAAATCCCATTAAGAATGTATCGATCCTTGATAATGATTAAGATGTTTAGAAGAAAAAAAAAAGTGACCAATTTTGCGCCTAAACACGTGTGCGACATTAGTTTATTGGATTGTGAAAAAATGTCATGTTTTACTCGAGCTGAGCTCAAACCTAGATGATTAAAGCTCACCGAGCTATCACACCAAGCTCGAGCCTACCTTATTGATTTCGAGCCGAGCTTAAAACTCGAGCTTGATTTGACTCGATTTCAGCCTAGACCCATTTACGTGCCGGATATAAAATGAATGCATATCGAATGTTTATTGGTTGAAGCTTATCGATCGTATGGTAGCACAAACAAGTGTGCGACCATTTGCATAATTTTGTAAATACCCTAAAATATGGACAATTTGATCATATACAACATGAATAATGATTTTTATGTTTGGCGTGGAGTATTGTAGAGCTTTTAGGGCGATTAGCAATAAGCATTTTGATTTTTAGTAGTCGTTTGGCAAATGAGCGGTGAGCATTTGGATTTTTAGTAGTCGTTTGACAAATGAGCGATGAGTTGTGCTATTTTTTTGAAAAGCCTAATTTTTCGATGTTTGTTTAAGAGGTTTTGGCAAACGAGCAGTGAGGTGTGACATTTTAGTCTGTATTTCCGTGTTATCCATTTATAATTGCAGTTATATATGTTACGTACCAAACGTTTTTATTTAAAAAAACAGTTACTGCTTATGGCTATATTCACAACTAGTGCTTACTGCTACTTTTAACAAACACACTTACGTATACGTATGTATTTCTCCACATGCCATATGATTATCTTTTCTCTCCTATACTTTATTTTTTCTAATTGAACTCTCGTTTATTTATTATCTATTAGAGTAAACTACACCATTCGTCCTTGTGGTATACGTTGACCATTAAGTTTCGTCATTTGACCAAAAAAATTGCACCGTTGGTCCTTAACTGCGAAACGTTACTCATCGTTGGTCCCTCACCCTAACTGATTGGACTAACGGGCGTTAAGCCTATTTAAATCGAGGGTATTTTTGTCTTTTTACCACCTAACATCATCTTCTTCTTCCTCCATCAATCCATCTTCATAACCATTCTAAACAAACACACTAACACCACCACCATTATCACCATAACCCATCACCAAACACAAAATTCATTTCCAAGTCCTATTTTCATCCACCACACTCAATATCTTCATCCACCCACTCAAAACCATAAATTCAAAAGTATATAAACTGGAAAACCATTTTCATCCACCACACTCAATATCACTCAATGTGTCCATCTGAATACTAACTGAACCACTTGACGTAGCAACCAATACTTGTCCTGAAGTATATGAGTTTGGATTCGTATGTCTCTCATCCAAATGATCCTTGTTATTTTGTTGATGATCAATTGGAGATATCACTTGAGAATCAAGATGGGCACCATCAGATCCAGTCAAAGAGGAAGACGAAACATGAATCTACACAAGAGTAAAAATGTGAATTTCATATATCAATCTACCTAGTCCAATAAGCATCATCATGAAGAATATTTGACAATAAACCCTCACCTTCACCACTCACTACCAATCTTCATTATAAATATTCACCATTTCCACCACCACCTTCGAACATCAACCTCGCCACCGCCATCAACCTAGAGCGCCGCGCCTCCACCATCACACTCGACCATTTTTAGCATTTCATTTCATTTTTCATATCAAACACATAAACTACAACCCGTTTCTTGTATCAGCATCAATCCAAAACACAAACATCCTTGGAAAAATAATTTGAAGCACCGACACACCAATAAAACTTTTATGGTATTCTTTCTTTAAAATGAAACCCACAAAATCACAACCATTGATGTTATTCTTGACCCGTAAGGGTGTTTGTTGTTTGCTCGTTCACAGCTAGACCCGTAAGGGTGAGCTTGGTCTAATTGTTTGACCCACCACCGCTCATTTTCAGTCAACCACAGCCACCCCGAAGGGTGTGTTTGTTGGTTTAGTTTGTACCGGTGAAAACATGACACCCACGAGGGTGTTTAATTGTTGTCGGACCAAAAGCGACCCCCAGGTGTATACGGACCAAAAGAAACGACCCAATGGTGGGGTCGGTTGATGGGGGTTTGTTTGAGGAGCAGTGGATGGGTGGGGGTGTGATTCTTTTGATGGTGAAGAGGAGGGAGGTGGGGTGGAGGAAAGTGGTGGTGGTTGGGGTGGTGGTGAGGGTGGTCGGTGGGAGTGATGATGGGTGGTGGGAAGTGAAGAGGAAAGTGTTTGGTTTTTTGGAGATATCTATTATTTCTAGGAGGGAGGTGGGGTGGAGGAAAGTGTCTGGTTTTTTGGGTTGTGTTGGAAGTTGTTCACTTGTTTTTTTTTTGTTGAGAAAAGACAAATATACCCTCCACTTAACAAGGCTTAACGCCCGTTAGTCCAACCAGTTAGGGTGAGGGACCAACGATGACTAACGTTTCGCAGTTAAGGACCAACGGTGCAATTTTTTTGGTCAAAGGACGAAACTTGATGGTCAACGTATCCCACAAGAACGAATGGTGTAGTTTACTCTATCTATTATATACGCAAGAAATAGTTATATCCATTAGAGCAATCACAAACGTAACGCCACAACGGCGTTTTTGTGCAAATTAACGGCGTTATGCCGTTATCACCCTTGGACCTCCGGCGTTATTTCGGCGTTAGTCTTTGGGCGTTAAAGAGCTAACGCCCGTTATTTGGTTTTCTTTTTTCTTTTTTTTTTATATTTTCTTTTTTCATTTATGCCCCTAAATGAGGGGTTGTTTTTGTAAATTGTTGGAAATGTTATTGATGTTATTGGGATGTTATTGTTGTGGGTGTTTTTTGGTGATGTTAATGTTAAATGTTAAAGTTGATGTGGCGCTGACGTGGACGGTGTTATGGTGTTATTGTTGTAAGTGCTCTTAGGATCGCAAATTATCATGCTTGACTCTTGTGTAATTTTGATGTAAGTATGTAACCTTCTCTAACATCTTGTCAGAGTTTACACTGAAAAAACTATATCTAGTAGTGATCCTAAATCAGCTTACTTGACTCTTGTGTTTAATTTTGCTGTTGCCTTCTCTAACATCTTGGTTGAGTTTTTATCTTTATGAAAATTGCTTAAAAGTTAGTACTGTAGAAAATTTTTAACGTAGATAACCATGGCCCAAAGCTCAATATTGAAATATATTATGCGTGTGTATTTTTTGCTGCTTCTTTTAAACGAGTACGTACACTGAAAAACTATAACTATTTTTTGTATCATTCAATCCGTACAAAGTTCTCAAAAACACAGTACTAGTGTAGTATTTATCTATCTATTACAGTATTTTTTTATACTTATTAAAAAAAGTTGAAGTTCAATAAAGAAAAACTAGAAGAATACAAACAAATAATACGATTTAAAAGTACGACTACTAACTAGATAGTATCTGGACATCATTAAAGTCCTACAATGATAAAAAAAATGAAAAATAAAGATAGATCAACATTGGAGAGAAATGCCAAAAATAAGAAAGTACGTTTCTAAGAAAACATATATCATGCAAATGTAATCACTAAAAATCAATCAATACCAAAATACAACTTCCACATACATGAGCTTGAAATCCTACTAAAATAGTTAAACCACACAAATATTACACCATCTGACATTAATACATATTTAACACATTATCCTAACACAATAACACAAACTAAAACATTACATTGTTGAATGATGTTAGTAGCACTTGAAAATAAAGTCTACAACTTCTACCACACCTAGCTACTGTATTAAACAACACAAGTGCACATAATGTTGTCATTTTTTAAGTGCTAATAACATCACATACACAATAGCTAAACTAGACTAAACCCTATTATGATTTTGTTACACTTTTAACAAAATCAGATTATACCTACACAATTATATAATAGTTAATTGACTATATAGGTTTTTACTTCCATTTCTTTTTCTAGCTATGCACTTTACTAATTTCTATGTAATCACATCACTAAACTTTTATGTAACCGGTTAAACATGTCAGTTATATACAATCTGACCTTATTTAACCGGTTACGTAAAATTTGGTGATTAAGATTACATGTAAACTGGTAAAGTACACAAATATAAAAGAAATGAAAGTAAAATAACTATATATACCAAGGTTGCCTTAATAATGATTGTTGTTCTCATGATAGTGTTGCATGTTTTTGAAAGACAAAACATTGTTCCATATCTCAGTAAAAGCCTTGATAATAATCCCATGATAATAAGGTGAATTCAACTGTAGAAAACAGTTAAGCAACTCCCTTAAATCATCTTGACCATAAATCTCTTTCTCCATAATCATCTGCAGCATTGATTCTCTAAAATCAACATAAGGGTCATCAGAGTCTTTCTCAACAGCTAAACTATTGCCACCTATACGACCAAACCCTTGTACGGCTCTTAAGCTTCTTACTTCTGAGTCATCAACTGTGGACTCAGATGTGTTTGGTGAGAATGTGGTGGTGGTTGTTGTGTTGGTTGTCCATGAAGTTGAGGCTGAGGAATGGTGGTGGTGGTGACGGCGGCGCGTGTGGTGGCTGTTTGAGTTGTATTTGATTGGTTTTGGGTGGAAGAGTTTGGAGAGCTTGATTCTACGGCAGCTGCTGCCGCAGCCCACGGCGACTGCGGTGGTGTTGAGGATGAGTTTTTTCTTGTTCATGGTTGGCATTGTGTTATGTGTTTGTGTATGTTTTTGTGTGTGTGTGTTTTATTAAGGATTAAAGAAGTGAGTATAAGTTGTGTTTTTTTATACTACAAGTATTTGTGATGTGTGACATATGGTAAAGTTACATTACCTATGTTTATGGTTTGGTGACAGTCCAATGGCAAGGATTGATAGGTTATAAAAAAAATTGTACTGTGATAAAAATCATTCAGTTTAAAAAATACATAACTAGTACTGCTTTACTTTTTCTAATTTTTGATTGAATGAAGATTTTATCTTTAATTAATTAATTAATTATTTTTAAAGCTTGTAATAATAATTTCAGGTTAGGATAATAAGATAAAATCGATCAAACTCCCTATTTTTAATAATAGATAATTAATTGAGACATTTTGAAAAAACCTAAACTATTAATTTAAGATGTAGGGAGTAGTTTTTAAGTAAATTTGTAAAAACTTTTTTATTTTCAATTTTTACAACTTCGAAAATACACAGGAAGATTTGTGGTAACTTTAGTATGTCTTGAGCATACATGAAACTTTAAAACTTCATACGCAATCTTTAGAAAGACGAACACACAAAGTTTTTTGCACAAATTGTATCAACACTTTCAAAAATGTTACAATTGCGAGTATGCGACTACATTGACAAGAAAACAGTTTTTCCAATTTACTCTAGTTTTCTTTTATAAAATAGTATCTTGAATGGGAGTTAATAAAAAGGTAACACACTTCATTTTGTTTCTGTTTAGGGTAAGAAACTTAAGTTCTTTTTCTTATAATTCATTGTGGATAATCAGCTTTTATATAATTTATATATGCTTTAAAGTAACTAAATTACATTGTTTTTTTCTGTTCAAGGAAAGTGGGTGTGGTGCAAAACTATAGCCATACTTGTTTTTTTGGTGTAAATTTACTATTATAATATACTTCTAGTTTCATATAACTAATGAAAACAGTAACAAATTCAAAGTTTATTTCTTTTTAAGTGGGAGAAAGATTAATACTTCCCTTTATAGAAATTTGGTAAATGTTTATTTGTAATGAATTTAGGTATAATTATATGTGTTACAAAATGTAATGAAAATATTAAACATTTAATATGATACTTCTTCTATCTTTTCTTTGCTTAGTATACGTGGACAACCGATTGCTACGCTTTTCATAAAATACAAGAGTACAAGACTAGTAAGTAAAAGACTTTGAAGAGTCGACTACGATTAGTTATATACATAAATCGAGACCATAAACAAAAACCATACGTGGTTGGTTTCAAAATGATATACGTATTATTATTTTCTAGTTAACGTATAAATATACTCCAACTTAATCGAAAAAAAACCCAACGGTTTACTTCTATACGCTAGGTTAATAGTTGTCAAACGAAAAATATAGAAGCAAGCTAGCATGGCAATTCTTTTTTATAGCATGATTTTTAATATTCTATTAGAGCATACGGTATGGTGCTTTTGCAATTGAGTTCTACCTTAACTCCGGGGCGTTAAAGGACACATTACTATACCGTTGGTGTGAGTTAAGGTCGTGCGTTATGGGGCACGGTAACACCTTAACGCTGCGTTAAGAGGCTTTCAATTTAAAAAAAAAAATTACATTTTGCCTCATAAAACGGCTAGTTTACCGTTTGAAGTTTATAACAAAAAAAAAAAAAAAAAAAAAAAAAAAAAAAAAAAAGCTTTGCCCTCTAACGCTTAAAAGCGAGCGATTTAAAAAAAAAAAAAAAAAAAAAAAAAACCTTTTCAACTCTATAAAATAGCCAATTAACACATAACTTTTTTACACACCTTCACAACTCAAACTCAAATTTATATACTTCCTCTCTAACAAACAAACTTGACCATTAACAATGGATCCGAATCAAAGTGACGAAGAACCTAAGAACTGGTCAGATGTAGATGATGAAACTGACTTATACTTTATGATGGCCACGTACGAATATCAGCAATAGTTGGAACAAGAAGCAGCTCAACCTCGCTTGACCCGTAACCCGATCTATCGTGAACGTGGGGTTGCTCAAGAACGTTTGATGAACGACTATTTCAATCCATGATGTAAGTATCTGCACCGGAATTTTCGAAGAAGATATCATATGAGCCGGAAACTATTTCTAGAAATAGTCAAAGGTATTGAATCTTATACTTCCGATCCTCTTCCAATTCATTTTGCATTCTTTAGCCAATCACCAAATTGTACGGTCGAATGAGTATAAGTGTTATTATGAAGTGTACACCGCCATACACCAATTGGCATACGACACCGCACCCGATGCGTTTGATGAATATTTGCAAATGGGGGAGCATACTTCACGTAATTGTTTTGATAATTTTAACAAGTGCGTTATTGAATTGTTTATGCCGACATTCAAAGTATTTATGAAAGACATGAGTCTTATCATGGTTTTTCGGGAATGCTTGGTAACATTGACTGCATGCATTGGGAGTGAAAAAAATTCTCCGGTTGGTTAGCAAGGGCAATATGGTAGGGGTGATAAAAATACCCAACAATAATGCTTGAAGTTGTTGCTTCACAAGATTTATAGATTTGGCATGCATTTTTTGGGGTGGCGGGGCGAATAACGATATTAATGTTTTAGATAACTCTCCGTTATTCGACGACATTCTTGATGACGTCGCCCCTGTAGCATCATATATGGTAAATTGAACCATGTATGAAAATGGATATTACTTAGCTGACGGAATTTACCCATAGTGGGCAATTTTTGTCAGATCATTCACGATTGCAACTAACGATAAACATGGTTATTTTAAAAGGAAACAAGAAAGTGCATGAAATGATGTCGAACATGATTTTGGTGTGCTCCAAGGACGTTGGGGTATAATACAACAACCGACACGTCAAATGAAAGTTACCAGGATACATAGAATCATGTATTCTTGCATTATTTTGCATAATATAATTTTAAAAGATCAAAAGTTTGCACTACTTGAATATGGCGAAATGTGGGAGGATCCGGCACCACGTATGAGGCATGAAAGGTGGGTCGACAGATGTGATGTCCAACGTCGAAAGGCAAAAGAAATATGCGACAGAGAAACACATACTTGTCTCCAACTAGACATTATGGAGCATCTACAACAACGACAAAAACAACAATATTCCAAAGAAGATGAATAAGTATTTTTAATTCGTATGTTTTTAAATTTCCGTATGTTTTTCATTTTCGTATGTTTCGTTTTTTTTCGCAGTAACTTTAAAAAAAAAAAAAAATCATATTGTAATGTTTAAGTTTTAATGTTATGCAATTTATTAAATGAAGTATTAATTTTAGTTTAGGGGTTGAATTTGTAAATGATTGAGTTATGATAAGGGGTTTTTTTTTGTTTTTTTTTGTTTTTTTGTTAAAGTTGAAATGTTAAAGTTGATGTGGCCCTGAGTTATGTTATAACTCATGGTCATGATACCTCATGCTCTTAGCATTTTATTATTAAAATGCATTTATTATTTAGGAAACTAAACGTATACTCGCGCAAAGCGATGGTGTGTAACGGCAAATAATTATGCTTGCGGAATTATGATTATAATTCAACCCTTGATACAAAAAAGCGTGTACTTTTTAAAAATTAATATAGTGTTTGTTTTTGAAAAGTTGTTAATTTTAAAACTGATTAAAAAATATATAATTTATGTTGCCAAATTTTAAAAAAATTGTCAAGTTTAAGGGGTACCGAAGGGTAATTCAAGCAAACTACATTATATTAAAGCTCTATATTAAATTCTAAGATTTCATGATTTATGCTGAATTTCATATATATCACTGCAAAAGCTCAAAATTACGTATATATCCAACATAAACTTAAAATTGCATATATATTATTTCAAAAGCTTAAAAATTGAATCTATATCCTATTTAACTTAATAATTGCATATGTATTCTTTTTAAACCTTCATAATTGCATTTATATCATTTTAAACCCCTAATATATCACATATATATATATATATATATATATATATATATATATATATATATATATATATATATATATATATATATATATATATATATATATATATATATATATATATATATATATATATATACACTAGTTTCAGCCACGCCAATGGCGGCATGACTTATAAATATCGTTGGCATATTTTTCTATAACGAAAGAAGGGTGGTAAAATGGTTGAAAAGTGTGCATATTGAAAGAAAGGTATTTCATTGAAATACATGATATTGCTCAAGTATTGGATGAAGTTCTTGAACTTCAACCAATTCTCGATGATGATGTTCTTGATATTACGTCATATCTTTTGTATTTATATGGTAAATAACAATGTGTTGATGTTAATACTTTTATTAGAGTATAAGCGAAGGATTTTGTTAAAAAATTCAATTGTCATATTTGTTCTTAATTGTTTTAGCAAACACCAAGAACACCTCAAACTTATTCCAAGCAAAATCAATCACAACCACATATAGGGCGTTGTAAAAGAAGTTTGTAAGTTGAAGTTTTAATGAGCAATGTAATGCTTATGTGGTCTTGAAGATTATAGAAGAACACCAATATATATCTTTAGATGCAACTTAGTTAAGGGTTAATAGACAAAGATGTCACTAAACTTTCGTAAATATTTGTCCTAAGTCACTAATGTTTGTATTCATCATCTAGGTCACTATACTTTACGTAACCGGTTATCGTGGATACCGATAGGAAACAACCGGTTGTTACCGGTTAAGGTATACTCGATATTTTGGCACATGTTATCTAAGGTACTAAACTTTGCGAAAAATTTGTCCTAAGTCACTAATGTTTCATTCCCCGTCATCTAAGGTACTAAACTTTGCGAAAAATTTGTCTTAAGTCACTAATGAAAATTTTGTCCTAAGTCACGAGTTTTGTCCCATTTTTCGTCCGTTTTATACGTTTTATGTTTTCATCCGTTTTATACGTTTTGTCCGTTTTATATGGTTTTATACATTATTTATCGTTTTTCGTTTTCATCCGTTTTATTCGTTTCATCCGTTTTTATTCGTTTTAATCATTTTTATACGTTTTGTCCGTTTTCTTACGTTTTCGCCTATTTTCTTATGTTTTCAAACATAAAAGGGACAAACGAATGAAACATAGAAAACGGGAAAAACATAAGAAAAATGGACGAAAACGTAAAAATGCGAAAACGATAAAACGGATGAAAACGAATAAAACGTGAAACGAATAAAACGATAAAATTATACAAAACCATATAAAACGGACAAAACGTATAAAACGGATGAAAACATAAAATGTATAAAACGGACGTAAAAATGGGACAAAACGGACGAAAACGTATAAAAGCGGACAAAAGCGTAAAAACGAACAAAAGCGATAAAATGAATAAAAATGAATAAAACGATAAAATGTGTATAAAATCGTATAAACGTAAAATTTTAAAGGTTCAAGAACATGTGCCACAACTCGTTACTTAGGAAAAAATTTTCATTAGTGACTTGGGACAAATTTTTAACAAAGTTTAGTACCTTAGATGACAGGAATGAAACATTGGTGACTTAAGACAAATTTTTCGCAAAGTTTAGTGACTTGTTTGTATAGGTTTAGTTATGTATTGGCCACAACCGGTTACCAATCCTTCGAGTGACTAGGGTGACACTTATAAAAAGGTTTAGTAACATATGTGAAAAACCCATGAAGTATAGTGACCTAGATGACAGAATACAAACATTAGTGACTTAGGACAAATTTTTTTGAAAGTTTAGTAACATTTTTGTATATTAACCCCTTAGTTAATTAACACATAAGTTATCTGTCAATGAACAAAGTTGAAAGAAAATTACCAAAGCATGGTTATCTCAAGTCACCAAGATTGTGAAAATATCCAAGTTTTCAAGAAAATTGTATGGACCAACTTAAGTAATGTTGAGGTCCGAAAGAACTACCACCAGTTATATATTTACGTGAAGATCTAATGCTCTCATATAGTTTTACCGTGTTCGTAGACTTGGAGACTTCATCTTTATAGCTAAAGGCGGGAACGGGCTTTCTAAAATAACTTATCTTGAGCCACTCGATCTTGAAACTTATGACAACCCATCTAGAAACTTAATGATCACTCACTGTTATATTTTTGCGCCAATTATCTTGATTGTAAGCGCAAAGGAAAAGATATTACGCACATAACATCCACCTATTTGCCGCCTAAGTCATCAAGTTTTGACATCTAAAACGATTGGTTTAGATCATAAATGGAAAAAGAAAAAATCGACGGAGTAAAGACTAAAGAGTAATGTAACTAAATTTCAATGACATTGTGCCGAGTAACAAAAAAGAACGACTATCCAGTACATTGTTGTTATAATACTTTCTTAGCCAGAGTTTTGGCAAATGGAGTTTCCATAGGAAAAAGAGACAGAACTTCAGTCCCATGTATATATTCCATGACTTCTTAATATGGTTCTTCATTGATGAAATTATTCAACTGCAGAAAATGTGAACAAAAATAAGGGCAATCTTGTACTTGCTCACGGTTGTATTCACCCTGATTCAATGCAACGAACTTCTTTCCCTGTTTAACAAAGGAGAGAGTAATGAATTATATATATGGAAACATTATGAAAGTGGTCTCCGTGTTCATGTAATTTATTGTCTAAAATAACCTTAAATGACAAGGCGCAAGCTAGAAAACATACTTCAATAACGGTAAATGCAATGATGGTCGAGGTTTAAGGTACCGTATGTTTATATACTCGAATCCAAAGGATAATTGTAGCACTTAATTGAAAAACTCTTAGTAAGTACTAACAAAACAGAGAATCTCATTTTCTCGCTATCTCTTACGAAAATGGAAAAAATTGACTAAACATGTGGATTCCAAAGGAATGTTCAACTTTTCAAAATGTCTTTAAATACCATTTGATATCAACAACAACATTTACGATGATCAAAGTACCATCAAGTCGTGTAACTAAGACATTAAATACTGTAAAAATATCCAAAGGGTGGATAGTAAAAAGATCTGAGGATGATATTTACCTGCTCCAAGGTAAGAAACATGATAACGTTCCAAGAACCCAACCTTCCAAAATTTGCGATAAAGCCTTTATAGAAAGCAAATGGTTCCTGATAACAAAGAAAAACACAAGAGCGTAAAGACCATTTGATTTGGTCCATGGTACAACATTACTATCGGGGGGTTATTTAAAAGATAGACCGAATCATTTTAGCAGACACATGATTCTTCTCCAATTCACCAATTGAATGTCTATTCGTTGGTGTTGAGCAAATCGTTTAACATCATTTTAGTTGCATGTTTCACGATAATTAAATTAATAAAAGGTTTATATAATCGAACAATTTAAGAAGATATAATAATCAAAGGAAAGTAGTTACCTATCCATTGTATAGCCACTAACATAACCAAAAACTTGTTTTTATCTATCACAAAATGAAGGCCAACATCCGTATACGGCTTCATTGTCGATGTGGTCAACACATTAATAAGTTGATCTGACCATAATGCTTTGGCCCATTGTCCGTGTTCCTAAAGGGAATATCTCGCTTGGCCCACATATAGTTTTGTATGGTGCTAAAGGTGAGAGCATCTAATTGTTATTAGTATTTATAAATCTGTACATACACTTTAAGGAATAACTCTCCAAGTATATCAATTTTGCGATATCACACAATCTGTACATACCGATTGTGTGATTTAAACTACATATCATTATTCAAATACTTGTAACATTACTAACTCTGTAAGGATGCGAGCATAACAACACTCATATCTTTACTTTTCAATATTTTCCTAATTGACTGGGCATGAGATATCCGTCCACAAATGATACTCCTATTATGATAGTTCTTATCAAAATCCATCGGACTTGCATTTAAACTCTTTAGGAACCTGTCCTCACACTGACTATATGATTGGAAATGGGCAGTATTGGGCACAACGTGAACAAATGGCAATTAATTCAAAACTACATAAGAAAGATGCTCTAGCAACCAATTTTAGTAAAAATAAATAAATAAGTAAATAAATAAACGTATTTTGCTAAAAATATACCAACTTTGGAGGTCATAATTAATTTCGTTGCCAAAGCCATGTATTTAGAATTTCCTGTGTACTCGCGGTAGAAAATCCCAGCACCCAGACTGCGATGGATAGTTTGGCACCAATAGCTGGTCCATAGCGTGAGCACATAGCTTGTGGTATAATCTGTAGCTAAAAACAGCATAAATTCTCAATATTGGAACGTTAGCGAATAGCGATATATTTAGTGATGATTAGAGGGAAAAAAAGGAAGAGCAATAACTTACCTCACCACAAGAGTTATAGAAATCAATATGGCAGTCCAAGGTAGCAAAATCGAGTAAAAAATAAATTGGCTAGGAAGAATGCTTGAGGGAATAACATGATGGTCGGTTATAAATGCAATTACATGATGGTCGGTTAATGCTCCATTATTAAATTAGTATGAATCTGAAGTTATGCTTCAATTTACTATAGATTCCGACATCAGTGCCGATTATATTAGTAGGAATCTGAAGTCTTAATTTATGCAAGTCACTAACTATCTAAGAGAGATGAAGGTTACCTTAGAAATATCCAAAGCAAACAGGGATAGTTGCGCTTGAATCCCTAAGTAGATACATGTGATTAGTATTAGTATGGGTTTTGAGACCAGATAGAACTCTATCATTGCCATCATTAACTTTGTGGATAACCTCCTTTGATCCTCGAGTTAAATTTAATGATGATTATCTAAACAACTAATCCTAACCCATTGTATTTAAATATCATCACAATAACTTGCCAATAAATTAAAAATCAAACTACCAAAACTTAAAACAAATTATATAGAGTCAATATTGAATTCAAAACTAAAATTAGTAATTAAAATTGATAGTTACTGAGGTAATCAATAATTCATTGTATATAAAAATTTATTCGGTGAACACGTACCTATTCAGGTCTCAACCATTTGATCAAGTAGAACCATTTCAGAAAGAAATACAACCCACCAACAAGTTCAGTTTGTGTGGGTGCCCAATGGTCAACTTCCATATGTGTTTCCATCCAATCCTTATTGTTGGAAAAATGCATTGCATTCATTGAGCTAGTGACATCATTTACGATAGCCATATCCATATATGATTTTTTTTGTTATAAACCTTTGTTTGATCAAGTTGCTTTGATTTCAACCTGAAGATATGGACATGAAGATGCAATGTCAGGTTTCTTCTAATATGTGTGAATTTGCACTTCAGTGACTGGAATAGTATCTAAAATACAGATAACATATGAATGACCCAAAGTAACAGACCATGCGACGATACTTTGAGCCTCATACACTCGTGTGTCATCCACCTTCCTTTTCCCTTTCCCGTAATGACCGCATCTAACAAAGGCGGCAATTAGCACCGACACCATTGTGTCTGTTGGTTCAGTTTTGCGTATTGATACACCATTTGAGGATGAACCCTTCCACCGAATTTCTTTTCGATCTTTAGATATAGTGAACATAGAAGTTGCATCCTCTTATGGATATCACTCTACATCTGCTTCCTTTGTTTCCTCCGAATTCTTTGAAGTCGTGTGTTTCGACTTACTTGCATCGTAGATGATTTCATTCCTCATTATCTCTATCTAAAAAGGTTCTTGATAATTATATGTATTATACTTATATAACTTACATTACTAATAAGCTTGACCACTACTGACTGCATGTAGTTTTTGTATTTTGTTCTTAGCAAGACAAGAATCGCATTCATATGCTCTCCATAAGTTGAAATATTTTTTGAAACTTAAAAACTTTAAGAAATAAGATGGAAAAGGAAGATAATAAGCTTAAGAAAACGATTAAGAATAAAACTTGACTACACTATCGATGTTATTTTTAATGAAGAATAAGCTAAAAGAAATACTCAAAGGAACCTTAACCTAATCTAAATAAGCTAAATTAGGCAAATCTAAAGTCGATAAAAAGCTTTTAAGTGAATAAGCACTTTTGTGCTTCAAGTCCAAAACAACTGAACACCTAACTTTAAGCTTATCTAAAAGCTTGATGCTAAGAGCTTATGGCTCAATTCAAGCGGAACCTCAAACCATTTCACCGAGAGCTTAAAATCAAAGTCCACCTAAAAAGAAGCTTATGAGAGCTTTTAGAAGCTTTAGAAAAGGATGATTAGCCTTGATGTGTCCCGATACATGACACACTTTTGAAAACCGAGCTACTTTAAGCCCTTTAAAGCTTATCCAGAAAATATAAAATTTACCTAAAAATATGAGCTTATAAACCACCTACCAAATACTTAATTTCCAAAATATCAACTGAATTGGTTTAGAAATGAAGAATTTAAAAATCCAGAAATAAAACCATTTGAAACTGTTTTGTGTTTTTTGACTTTTAAAGGAAAACTTGAAATTTGACTTTGTTGAGATTTGATTGCTTCTAACTTATCCTAAATGATGTAATAAGCTGAAATAAGACCTAAATAAGCTATCTCTACTAATTTTAAACCTAGGTTATTGCTTATGCTATCTTATTGCTAAACTGATATCCAGAAATTGACAGAAACAATTGATTTTGACTTTTTGTAAAAAGGTAATGCAGTTTTAAGGTCACAGCACCATTGTCACAGGGATTTTGTAATGATGTTTCAGAAGCAAAGAGTAAACTATATCCTCCCTTGAGTTTCACTTGTGTGGCTAAACAACAAACTACACTTGACTGTTAAATTGGATATGGATTTACATCAGAACTTAAATAGTAACAGTAGGAATGAAACATTGACAAACCTTTCAGTATAGGCCATTATCTCATAGTGAAAAATGGAGAAGTTCAAAGCCAAGCCATGTCTGATTGGATTAGTAGGAGGAAGATCTAATTCAGCAATAGCAGTTGCAGCCTGAAACGTGATAAATAAGCCAACTAATAAGATGTTCATAAATATGTAATATGTGATGGCTGCTACCATAACAGGCGCAACATAGGGTTCGCATAAAACGGTACTAAACCGGGTAGAGAACCGTTTAACTTTAAAAAGTAAAAAGTAAAATTCCAGTTTTTATCCATTAATCCACTGTGACAGCAACTATTTCTCAGGTAAATGGTCGTTTTCAAGCACTTTCAAACAAAAATGTGTGACAAAACACAACCAATAAGTTAATAAACATAACACCAACTTATTTGTAACTTACAAACTCCAAAACTACCATAAATTTAGCAAAATATAAGTATCAAAGTAGATTCACGAAGCACTATAGGTCACTAAAGACCATGCGGAACACTTTCGTGTACCTTTACATCATATGAGAAATTTTTCATTTTTTTCTTGTAATCTGTCTTTGTTATATGAAAGTTCATCCACTGAAGTAGAATCTTCTCAGGGTTGTAGACTCATAAGCTCCTCCACATCCTGATAGAATTAATAGAAAAGAACTACAAAGGTATAAGACTCATTTGCTGCACATTTACATATCACGTTGTTCAAACATGAAAGCAATGATTTCTATGGTAACAGAAACTTAGAATTCTCGTATTTAAGAACCAATGGAGTAGTCTATAGAAAGAGGCACATCCTTAAGTAGATATGTGAAAGAATGTTCCATTACACCTTATCATAAACCAATTCAACCATTTGAGGAGTCTTTTCGAATCGAGGTCCGCCAACATTTGTATTTGTAGGAATGTGTAAGGTCCGCAATCAAAATCTCGTAGAATCAATACATATATGTTTCTTTTGTGTGTGATGTGTAAGGTTTCAACTATATCTCACGATAAGGAACCGAAAAACTTGACCTTAAAAAAGATTATTACAAAGGAGGTGTACATTACCGTTATCGGGTTTTCCAAAGCATGCATCACCAATAGCTTACTCGAGTTTCTAAATCTAACTTGTGGAGATTATCTTGAATTGAGAGTTGGTAGCATAAATATGTCAATATTTCCACATCCGGTGTCGACATGTTGCCATATATGCTTCCAGTTTAAATCGTCAATCACAAATGTGAGCCAAGACCGGACGAGAATTATGTGAATGTTATTGGTAAGATGATATAGTGTAATGTTAGTTTAAAATGTCGGTTACATTTCGTGAACTTTTACATTGTGTGGACTTGATTCGTGTTTACACGGGGACATGTGACAATTCCTAGGATTTTAGCTTCTAATGACTTGTAGCAGTTACCAAAGGGTCAGAAACTATGGTGAGCATCATAATTAAGTTATTGTTTATAGCCTTAGATAGAGTAGACATCACATGTTCATTTTTTTTATTTTCTTATTATGTTTCTAAAGGGTTTAACATACAAGCTCATAAAAACTCATCTTCTGCTCCAAATATTTACATTTATTCAATGATATTTCTCGGAACTGCTCTTTTCACTGTACGCAGAAATACTCACCCCACCAAACTCTGGAATAGCAGGCCTGCATTACTCGATAATTGTATGCCTAATTTTCTTGCACCAGTTTTCTTTATGTTGGCATTGGTAAGGAGCCTTTTAGATATTCGATTAATAGCAAAACATTTTTATTAAACCATGTCAAGTCAAGCGTTGTATTGTTTAGGTACAACGATAGTATTCATAATATGACATCACATTTTTAAGCCATTGTTTTCTATAGTTAACTGTCAAAATATTACATATACTATGTTTATATATTAAACAAAACAAAACAACACAATCATCATGGATACCTTCTTGTAGAAACTTGGGATGGTGCCAGCTTCAGCACTCTTTTGTTGCTTCTCTTTAAATATATCAAGCAATATTCTTTTCGTCTCAAGCTCTACAAAATAAGTCACGTACATACAAGTTAGATTGCTACAAATGAAAAACAACCCACAAGATAATGCCACAAAAACAGCGTTTAGTAGAAAAAGAGACAAGCCAAACATGAAAGTCTAAGACTGGAGTAATATGATACACTGACATAAAGAAGCAAAATCAAATTGGAGTTTTGGCAAGTGGCATTAACTTTCCAAGCGACGTCCACGAAGGATCAAATCCCACAATCAAATTTGAGAGCCCAAATGGCTCGACACCTCCGCTTCGTGTATTTTTGTTAAAGACCTACAATATATCGTGTGATATACTCTACGGTCATTGGATCTTCAAAAATAAGCTACGGTTTGGCACTCGATCAATGCCTTATTAATGAGAACGCGAGCATCCGCTTTAAGTCCAAAGACAGCCAATGCAATGTGGTCATCTAGATTTACCATCTTCCTTCGATCCGCAACCACATGAAACAAAAGATTAAGAAAATAATACACACAAAATTAACTATTAGGCAAGGTTATAAACTGCATTTCCTAATGCCAACATTACCCTTTTGTTAATCATGTGGCGCGTTTGGTCTGTTAATGCACATCAGATAATGAAGATCTCACAGTTTGCTGCAAGTTTCTGGATGGGAAAGAAAGGGAATGTAACACGTAGTTTTTTGTTTCTAGAGGTGTATGAGATGATACAATTGAAGGCGTTAAGTATCTTAGCAACATCAAGGCCAATTCTTACCATTCCAACAATCCCAACGTAACTCACAAAAACCAATATACCATGGTCATACAAACAAACACATGCATCATCCATACTTGCAGAAATATCTAAAAAACACAAATACACACGCGCATAATACCTTGTGACTGAGAGGATAATCTCTTTGCTGGTGAGACAACCCATCCTTCATGAACCTATTAGCAACACTAACTCGCCTTAGCACATCAATCAACAAACCCACAGCCATATCAGCTACATCCTCCCGCCATTCAACTTATGTTCAAACATACCAATATTGGATTCTAATTTAGTATTAAGTTCAAGAACTCGCACAAGAGTGTAAAATGTGGACCTAAGCTTATATATTTCGATACATGTTGGTGCTAATAGTTATAAAAATTGCATTTGCATATTTAGATTTGTAAGGCAGTATTAATTTTGCTCTATCACTAATGGATAATATCAAAAAGTATACAAATATAAAAAGAACCAACCATAGGGCAGCAAGATCCGTTGAAGCATAGTTACAACCTCCATCTCTTTTAACCAAATTTAGAGGATTTGGTTTACCTTCCATGAATATGACCTGTGCACCTGTCTAGTCTAGAGTCTAAGGTATGTATGGATTGTAAAAGCTTTCACCATGAAACCATTAGAAAAAATAATTTTTTGAGATTTGTAATGAAAGTGGATTAACGGAATTAAATAATGGCATACAGAAAGATCTTATAAAACCAAGTCAATTTGTAAAATAAAAATGAAGTCATTAGCTCTTACCCCTTGCAGTCCCTCGGTTCAAACGCAGTACTGATATGATAACCATATGAGCAGATAATACATGTTCTTCATGTAGTTCTTTATGGTTTTTAGAAGAAGCTACAAACTTCGGATAAACATAATACCTAAAAAAATTAAAATAAATAGAATTTCATCATTAGGATTTTAAGAAAAAGATGCATACACCTTACGACAATTGAAATTGAATTCTCCGGTTCCATGATGAACTTTCAAGATACATAATACCTAAAAATAAATAAACACAATTGCATCATGGCACTACTGAAGGCGCCGACCATGTTCATGAACCGTGGGTTTTGCATAACTTTGTTGCATGGTGGAATACAAGTAACATAATACACGTTTTCTTACAAACCTGTGATGAAGAAAACACAGAAACGATCATTAGATGAGATTGTGAGGGAAAAAGGATATTAGGGTTTATGAGAAAAAATATAATGAACCGTATAATTTTTTACAGGGATTTTTATAATTATGTTTTGTAGATAAATACATTCCTAAAACAATACAGATTTCAAAGAATTTTATTTACTATATGATTCTAATAAAATTATAGCCATTTATATATTATAGTATGCAACATAATTATCAAAATAACTTGTTGCCTAAGTGGTAAACACACAAGTTATTTATACTAATCCTACAAACGACCCAAGTTTGAATCTCATCATGGTCATTTTTTATTAAATTCAAATTTTATAAATAATTGCTTACGAATTTTGAAAATTAACACATAAAATCCGGAAATTAAATATTATTGCTTAGGTGGATAAAAATATTGCTTAGTTGGACAACAAATGATTATGTGGTATGAAATTTGATTATTTGGCATTGAGGTGACATTAATGTCAAATGCCTCCTGTTATATATAATATAGAGATATATCAAAACTTATTTAATATAATTTTAAACTATGAAAATTCTAATTTTAAAATTGCAACAACCACATTTGTTTTAAGGGTACGATGTCCGAGATTCAAATGAACTAGATGACCAAAAACACTATCTCAAGACAATATTTAACCTTACGAAAAATTTCACCTTATCTCATATATAAACCAAACACATGAAATAAACTCATCAAATATATCATGATTGTTATATATTATACATTACGAGATAAAGTATGTTTATAATGCAAACGATATATTATCGCCAACAAGTTTATAAATAAAGAAAAATAAATTTAAAAAATATTTTTATATATTTATAATTGTCATGTATTCTAGAGTTGTAAATTTAAATTAAATAGTTAATTAGATATATATGATATATTTAAGGTTTAGGAAGGATATATATGTAATTATAAGTTTATGTTGTATATATATAAATACAATGTTATTGCTTTTTGAAAGATGTATATACAATTAAAAGTTTAAGTTGAATATATATATGCAATTTTGAACTTTTTCAAAAATATATATGCAATTCCCCCCATGATTTAAACACCTTTATAAGTAGTATAGATGTAGCGTAAAGTTTGGTTTAGGGATATGATTAAAACTTGAATCATTAGAGTTACTATATTATTAGACAAAGGTCAATGTTAAGTAGTTTATAATTTTTTCCTCAAGTAAAGTAATTTACAAATTTAGTCAAGTACATCATACAATTAGTCATTGGCCATCTTTCTTAATTTGATTTAGTGACGATGTGAACATTTTTCTAACTTAGAAAGCTAGTACCCAGCTGACCTGATGTATTTTTTTAGTACTTATTAAACTTCCCCTTTGATTTAATAAGAAAATCATTGTTTAAAATAATATACATTTAAAGAAAAATATTTCCATTCTTGATTTTGCTACATGAAAACAATTGTTACAGAACATATAATAAAATTGAAATCTATTGGTATAACTTTGACTCTGAATGTGACATTTAAGTTATTCGTGACCCTAAGGGTAATTAATTTAGCATTAAAATTATGAATTTTTTTATTTTAATGGAATTGAGGAGCAGAATATAATATTTCAGATGCTGCCAAAAAATATAAATAATAATAATAAGGTATAATTGGAAGAGTTTGGAAGCTGGCATGCCAGTAAGTCATATATCTTTGGGATTAATTAAAAAATTTATTTATGTGATTGTTGATACATAAAAATAATTAAAAGAACCCATATAAACCGGCTAGTTTAACTCCAATGGATCCCAGATCCCACTGGATAACATCAATTTCATACACTCCATTTATTTTCTTCTTTAAACATAAGAGCCGTTTGTCAATTATATATTTTTAAAGACACTCAAAACTAGATATTATATGAGTGGAATTTTTAGTGTTTTGTTAAGTTATAAGTAACAAGTGTTTGTTTTACAGAATTCCTGAAAATGTGTTGAAACGAAATTATTGGTATTGTTTAGAACATTGTGTACCAAGATAAATGACCAAACATTAGCAGGAGAATATGGCCAAAATAGTTCCAAAAACAGGCGTATAAGATGGATTCTCGCTAGATTATCGTTAAAAGAATATATAGCATGTTGTGGCTCGTGACAAATGTCCCGGTAGCATGCCGTGCGCCACTTCTTAAATCGTGTTCGGACATAAACAATGTGTATGTATATCTCCAAGGCTCCAACCCAAAAATGTTTAGTAAAAAAACTAGTTGAAAGTTTTCCCAATGTTTTACTTAGATACACACTTACTTATTTGACTAGTGGTCACTTAATTATCTAGAGCGTTGGAGCTATTCATGTGAGATATTGCATGAACTCTAATAATGTTTAATAAAATATTATACGAAAGCGTTGAACTTCAGAGGCAAGATATAAATTCTAGTTGACATAGATAACATATAGTATTCCTGAAGTAAATACCTCATGAATTGCAAAGATTTGTCTGATTATAAAAAAAATTATTTTTCCAGTCTTTGTGTGATTAATTGTTGAGCAGCCCATCTAGTGTATATTTTTTTCCTTTTCTGAACCACAATTCATTAAAAGCTAAAAAATAACTAGAAAAAGAAGGTTATGAGTAAATTTAAATCAATAGAGGCTTCAACATCTAGACAACCAATAAAGGATGCTAAGTTGGTCAAAATGACAAACGCGTTTGCTGTTCTTAGTGGCATGGAAGAGGAGAAAAAGGTTTGTGAGGAGCCGAGTTCGAATGTGAATCACCCTCCACTAATGAGGGGCATCGGGTAAAGAAGGATCATACCATCCCTGAAGGCTCGAACACTAAAACTAAGAAGGTTAATGACTTGGTTATGTTAGTTTGTGGATATATTTAATATATGTATGATCGGATTCGAACACGAGATTATGGTATTGCACACATTACGTATGAGATTCAGTGTTTAATAATTAATATAAATGTTATGTTTTAATTATTATTTCACAATAAACGTTTAACGGTCGTTGGTACTTAATGGTAAAAGGTATAACGATCGTTAAATAAAAGATGGAATGACTAGAAGTGGAAATTAGGCTTGAGAAGGTTCTAGAAACCCTATGGGCTATAGGGGATGATCGTTTGAGGGTTTGCATAAGGCAATCCTA
Source organism: Chrysanthemum lavandulifolium (assembly GCA_022545495.1). Classification (NCBI taxonomy): domain Eukaryota; kingdom Viridiplantae; phylum Streptophyta; class Magnoliopsida; order Asterales; family Asteraceae; genus Chrysanthemum; species Chrysanthemum lavandulifolium. The sequence goes on from CM040242.1 coordinate 250,411,940, forward strand.
TGCTAACTTGGTCTCTAAGCTATTCAAGTATAAATACAAAGGCTTGTATTCATTCTTGATTAATCCTTGAGCTCCATAACAAGCCAAACTTCTCTTCCTGTCCTCTTCTTGCTCTTAGCCGATCGTTCAACCCTAAACCCTTAGGGAATCGATTTACTTTGATCAAACAAAGTGTTTGATTTGTTGTTGTGATCAAGAAACTAGCATTCGTATCGAATCGCTACCGATACGTGTGTACAAGCTCATAGATTCAAACCCCACTTGCATTTGATTTTGCCTAATCGACTACTTGTGTAAGTCGACATTTACATAAACCCTAATTAGGGTTTATTGCTTGATTTAATCATTGTTTGCTTGGATTGCTAAAAGGTACGCTTAAGATTTAATTTTAGGTTAATTAATTATGAATATTTGTTTAAGTCTTCCGTTGCGTGCTCAAGATCACAAGAAATAACTTCAGTAAGAGCAACAATGACAGAAACAATGTGATTACATGTTTTAATATGCTTGTCATGATTAGTTAATTTCAACAGTGGCATCACGAGCCATTAATATTATGTAATTAATTACCTAAACGCATAAAAAATGAATCATTGAATGATTATTGCATGTTACTATTTTTGTAGGGTTTTTAAAATACGAACCGGACTTTTTTAATAATGTCGAATGCCTTGAATTAAAAAAAGAAAAAAAGGAAAAAAAAAGGTTTTGTAAAAAGTGTAGAAACCATAGGTTGCTTGCAGTTTTTTATGTGTTAATTAATGAATAATTTGTGTTATGTCATTAATAGTAAGCGATTTTAGAAACTTGATTATATGATAATAAGTGTTTATGTGGGATCCATGATGAAAACATGCATGTTGTATCATGGATAAATGTATATATAAATGTTTATGTTTGCATGCTTATTGTACGATATATGCAAAATTATTTAGGGTTATTAGTAATTAAATTATATGACATGTTAATGACTAATAGGTTAATTAATTTTAAAATTGGGGAAGACCCCATATATATCATTTTATTTTATCAACTTTGTGTGTTATTGTATGTATTTATTACAAGACTTACGCAACAAATTATTGGTGTATGTGATCTGGCGGTACCTAGCTCGAAAACCAATGGGAGTCTTGTTTTAAATTCATACATGTTAGTTGATTTATTTTAGCATGATCATTGTTTTAGTTGGTTATTTTTATTATTTGCTTATTTGTTTATTTATTGTTTGACAAGTTGTAAGCAAATGATAACTTTTTGAATAGAAAATAAACGAACTAAACAATGGGGAAATTGAATTATTATAAACTTTAATTTTCGGAATCTTATGTATCATTAAGGGGTTGGCCTTACATGTCGTAATGCGTTAAATGCATCCTCGCGACAAGATTAGCAAATTCAAGGTTTATAATGTGTTTTTAAGAGTTAAATCTTAAACTTTTGTAGGGAATTATAATTTGTAAAACAGATTTAAGTCTTGTTTAAGTCTGTATAGTATTAATTCTGTTAGTGTAATAGTTAAGTCTGATAAGACAGAATTAAGTCTGTTAGTGATTAAGTCTGCAAGTACTAATATGGTTAAGTCTGGCAGAACAAAGTATTGAGAGTTAAGTCTGTTTATAATAAAACAGAATAGTTTGTTAGAGTTAAATTAGAAATAGATATGTACGCGTAGAGATATCTTAGGAAGAGATATCTCTACCCTTATACAAGTCTTCCATAATGTAGTCATTTAAAGTGTGTGTGTGTGTGTGTGTGTGTGTGTGTGTCTAGGGCGTGTGTTCTAGTAGATGCCTAGACTAGAGTGAGTTTAGTTAACCCCAAAGATCAAGTCTTTGATCCTTGTTATAGGTTAGATAACACGTTATAATATAATTGGAGGTGATTTGGAAAAACCTTGTGTCAATAACTTTGATTTGTTTTATTCCGCTGCGTTCCAAGTTTATTATCATTGTTATTGTTCACCCTAGATGCTCTAAACAGTCCAAGGAGTATATCAAACTCCACAAGTGGTATCAGAGCCTGTAGAAGGACTCTGCTGTTGAAGATACACAAACACAAACACTCATTCCAACCAGAAAACATCAAACATGTTTGAAAAATTAAGTGAAAAAGCAATTGAAACCTACTATGACCATCCCAGTGATGAAGAATCCAACCATGAAGATGGATCAGACAACTCTCAGCCTAAGCCAACACAAATCACAAATACCACAGCCATCTCCAACTTAATGCTTCCACCATTGAAGAAAGATGAATATGACATCTGGGCTAAGGAGATGGAGCACTATTTAGGATACACTGAGAATGAAGTGTGGAAAGTGATACAGAAAGGAAACTCTAAGAAGAGGGTTTCCAAAGGAAAAGATGACACTTACTCTGTGTTGCCACATGTTACTGCTGCTGAGATCCTTGATGTAGAGAAGGAGAGAATAGCCAAAAACATCTTGTTAATGGCACTTCCCAAGGAGCATATCAGACGTTTTCATGGGATGCAATCAAATTAAGATTTGGAGGAATGCTAACTCCAAAAGATGCAAAAGGTCATCTCACAAACAACAATTTGAGGCTTTTGCTATTTCTAGTTCGAAGGATTAGAGAAGGGCTATGATGTGTTTCAACAATTATCATCACAATTAGAAGCCTATGGTGTCATTGTTTCGATGAGGATGCTAATCACAAATTCCTCAGGTCTTTGCCACAAGAATGGTCAAGTCTGGAAATGACCATGAGGACCAAGCCTGAAATTGACATCATGTCAATTGATGATCTGTACAACAACCTAAGGGTTTTGAACAGGAAATCAAGAATGTGTCAAGACCGTCCTCTTCTAGCTCTCAGAATGTTGCCTTTGTCTCACATGGCAAGAACAGTACTAATCAGGTTAAGTCTGGTGGTAGTTATAATACTTCTTCATTAAGTACTATAGAAAGAGGGCACCGGAGTTCTTGATCAGTTATCTACTCTCTCTTTGCTAGATCATCAAAAGAGATAGATTTGCTCAATGAAGATTTGGAGCAGATCAATGATGCAAATATTGAAGAGATGGATATAAATTGGCAGATAGCTATGATAGCTATCAGGATGAACAGGTTCTTTAAGAGATATGGTAGAAGAGTCCGTTATGATCCAAAGACTCCAGTTGGCTTTGATAAAAAGAAGCTTGAGTGTTATAACTGTCATCAGCCTAGACATTTTGCAAGGAAATGTAAGGATTCTGCTGCAACTGATAGGAAAAAGAAGGAAACTCCCTATCAAACCAAGGAAGCTGAGAAGAAGGAGAGCCAAAAGGTTGGGCAGCTGACCATGGATGGAGGTGCTATCAATTGGGGGAGAACATGTTGAAGAGGAGTCTACTAGTCACTCTGCTTTCATGGCCATTGGCTCAAACAATGAGGTATCTCTATGTTCCGAACTATGTGTTGATTCATATAACCGACTTAAAACACAAAGTGATGAACAATTGACTCAATTGAGAGAACATAAAGTACAAATTCTAGCTTATACCAATGTAGTTAAAACCTTAGAAGCACAAATTTCAAATCTTCAAAAACAAAATTCATCACTAAATGAAAAACTAATTTTTCAAGCTAATGATAATTTTGCCAAAGATGAAAAGCTAAGGAAATATAGAAAATTGGTATGAAAGCTCAATAAGAAAGATGTTAGGTCACTAGATTTACCACACAAGCTTACTAGAAGGAGATAAAGGCGATTGAACAAGTAAACCAAACACACACACACGATAAGCAAAAGACAGTTACGCGTAGGATTATGAGTGAAAGAGTAAATTGAACAACCAACCTTCAAATGAAGGCTTACAATAGTATTTATAGGAGGGAAGCTAGGGCAACACTCTTAGTTCCCATCCTTTCTCCTATGGGCTTGGGCCTAAGCTCATGGGCCTTCTACATAAGCTTAAGGCTAATAAAAAACATAAAGGCCATAATAAGCTACCTATTACATAAGAATAACTAACACTTGAATTATAGTTTAGGAGTGATTCCAACAATCTCCCCCTCAAGTGTTGGTGATGAACGGTGAAGGCGTTGATGTAATAGTAGCTCGACGACTTCGACATTCTTCTTTCTTGTGAGAAGAATTGCCTTGATTCGAACAATCTCCCAGTGTAGAGAAATTGTCTTCTTTGAACGGTTATGCTTTGACGTTATCTTTAACTTTGTTCTTTGATCATTGTTCTTTGTGATGAAAGTGATAGTATGTTGTTGTTCGCATCAAGTCTCGCTTCACCGCTTGCCATACAGGTGTCTCCACGTCATTCTTCAACATGCTCACACGCTCTTTGACGTTGGAATTCAGATCGATGAAGTTCTTTAAGTCTTTTAACTTTGTAGATTCTTTGATTTGACGAAGAATCATTCTTCTGTTGTGTTGCTTTTGGATAGAACTTCCATTAGTGATGATGTTGGCGTGAGCATGAGAAGAATCAAGACGATCATCCCGCTCCCGAGCTTCCATAAGAAGAAAACATTTCAAACGGTTAGTAACAAGCGGATTCCGCACTTACAGGTTTGAACTTCGAGAGTGTTAACAAAGATAGTGTGAAAACAGAACTCTAATTCTTACAAAGGCCGTTCTCGAACTGGAGTCCCACAAGTGAGATAACGCGATGTACCGGGTGCATCTACGATTCGGATGAGTCGAGGTACACCAAGCATCACCTCACGATCAGACCGTTTGAGACACACTAAGCGTAATCCACGGGAGTTACCGAAGTGACCGCTGTCGAGTCGTTTGATGTTGACCACGGCGTGAGTTTCCATTCAATCATCGAGGATCGCGATGTGAACCTCTCATAAATGTTCTCGATGATTGCTAAGATCCGTGAAGGACTCGATATGAACCATCGATAATCTTATTTGTTGATCAACAAGTGATGAGATGTCAAGTGTACCTAAGAGATCTTTGATGAATCTCGTGGCTCTAGACTCAATAGTGCGTTTGGTTTTCCGAGCGGAGACTAGGAGAGGGTCTCCTTCTTCAATACCAAACGATCTCTAAGAAAAGCCAATAGTTTATGTAAGGTTCCATGTGAGAATGAAACAAGCTTCTTTTGAGAGAAACTTGAGTGGCTAAGAAGGTATAGTGCATGCGTCACCGGGTCCATGACGACTTTTAATCTTCAATACCAGTACTAAGTGACAACCAAGAGTATATGAATTGAACCCGTGTCTAAGTTGAATAATTTGGAGGGCTATTTCTTTTCACCCTTTCTTTGCATTTCTTTTAATTCTTCAACTCCTTCTTTCTCCGATTCTCATTTTCTCCTTTTATCATCATACCTAAGGACTTCTAAGTACTAACTATTTGTGATGTCCTTGGGTAGATCCCTCCGGCTCAAGGCGGATCATAGGACGGTTATTCCTAACCTTAGTCACCTTATCACTCCATGACTAACCTATGTTGCCATAAAACCAATTTTCAAGAAAATCTCTCAAAGGGTTTGTAAATGAAAACATGTTTGAACCATCGTGAGAGTTTTATCTTTAGCGTAATACTCCCCTCCACATGTGCTTTAGAATTTTGATGGAAATCTGCATTGTGTGGGAAGAGCGCACTTTTGAATTGATCACCGAGATAGACAATCCCCATGAGACACGGTTACATTGCATAGTTAAAGAGTTACATTGTCGACTTTTAGGTGACAACTAGCTCTAATAACTACCTTGAAGGTGTAAACAAACCTCGAAGGTTGTCAAACCCGTCGAGTTCATGTCTACCAAGAGTTTCTCGAAGGTACATTCTATCGGACAAGTCCTTTGCGAGACACGTTTACATTACTAGCGAACTAGCTTGAAATTATTACCGTCCGGACAAGTCTTTTCGAGTTACTAACAGTTTAGTACCGTCAATTCGTTGGTTAAGTCTATTACACAAAGATTCATTTGCATTTACACAACATATTTCTTATCACATAATTTTCTCCCCTTAAAATGGCATATAAAATGTTATTTTGAAAAGTTGAGAATAAATATGACCATTTCGAGTGTTGGGAAGATGACCACTTTGAACAATTTGTGAACAAAGTTTTAACTCTAGTACTCCCCTCAACAAATGATAAAAAGCGGTTGAGGTTTTGAAAATGATACGGAAGTACTTGTCCTTTGAGCAAAAACTTGAAAAATGAAAGGTTTGATAGGTTTTACTCAAAAGTAAGAAGCTTCGCTCCTTTTATAAGGATTGTGGCAGAAGCGTACCACGGGTCCTTTCTTGGCAAGAACAGGTTGTACATCGTTATGTGTGCACAAGCCGTTGACATATATAATCACACATCCAAGTTTATAATGAAGGAAGCAATTCAAGGGTACCAGAAGTCCGGAGATGTCGCCAGAGTGTGAATCGGGCGTTGAAAGCCGGTGATGTTAATCCAGGTCGACCACCAACATAGCTTTCAATCTTACGAATCGATCCTTCTATACAACCTTTCATCAATCATCTTGATGATTCTCCTCACATCCCTTCGATCCCGAGAATTCCATCGCTAGGAGACCCAATCATTTGACGATATCCTTCAACCTATAAGCCAATCCGTCCCTAACATCTTCAAAGTGTGATCCCAAAATTTGTGAAGATCGCGACACGCCATTAAGCAATTTCATCGAAGTTCACCGCGGTAAACAACGCCAATGGTTTGTTGATGAGTGTATATTGTGAGAGCGGTTGATGTTGGGAAGATCAGTCGAGGTGGGGTGAAGTTAACACGGGTTTGATATGATTCAACGACCAGTTGGAGATCTTCTATACGTTCTTTGATGACTATGCTTCGATGAAGATGAGCGTGACTTGATGAATTCACGTTGTACTTCGATTGAAAATTGCCTCATGCGACCTCGCTTTGGCAAGGTACATGTCTTCGATGTCGTTGAGAGACAAATTCTCAAAGTCACCAGAGAATGCATAATCCCGCTCATCTTGCCTTTTGACCACAATCTTCTTTAGAAAAGTGTAGTCCCATTTGGTCGACGGATCAACGTGTTTGATGGAAACGATATCCTTAGTATTGAACACCGCATGTTGAGACTTTTGAACCGGCGACTTGAGTAGATTCTTGACGTTCCCGCCAATGATGAATCCGTACATTGCATCTCGGTCGTATGCTTCCACGTTGTTGGAGAACAAGTGATTAGCTCTTTCCTCGATAGCTATGCGGTTTGAGTATATGGTCATTGGAATGGAAGTGTCAAAGATGTAGCGTATTTCCTTGATCCATCGCCACCGTGTAGAAGAAATTCCAAGTCTTTGTTGAAGAAATATCCGAATGGGATCCTAGGTTCATCTGGTTGGCCAATTGTCGGTAGAGGTTTAGACCGATCGATGTAATATGGAGGGTTGTCCCGTTTGGTGATTGGTGAAGTCGATGTTTGCTTCGGGTTGAGCCAATCCATGTTGTTAGACATAGCTCGAGCAATGTTTTCAAGGTGATATTCGACCTCGATGGCACTTTCGAGCTATCTTTCCACAGTTGAAAAGCTTCATTCTTGATTCGTCTCACCGGATTTCGTCATCTTCTTCACATGGAACTTTTCTTGCATAATCTTAGCATGCTCCAAAGTATTACCGCTCACCGGATCTTGACCTTCTTCGGTAGGAGTGGAATTGACAAGTGTAGAAAACCATTCAAACTCTTGTGTTGTATCTTCATCTAGCCATGATACAACGTCGGTCATTGGCGCCTTCTTCTTCTTTTGTTTTGGCCTAGATGAGGATTCGGTTTCTTAACTTGTTTGGGAGAGGTGGTTGTTGTAGGGGCTCACGGACTTCTCATCGTCACCACCCGTATACTCAAAGTGATCACCGGTTTTTGAGTCTCGGGCGGTAACTCGATGAATCTCGAGGTTTATCGATGAAAGATGGAGGAGAAGATCTTTGTTGAGTAGGAGTCCGTTGTGGTGGAGGTTGCATCGAGTCTTGAATAGAGGATGTTACATCGACTTCTTTGAGCGTTTGGGCTCTTTATCCTTATCCCGATCTTTGTCTTCATCATCTCTTGAACGTTTGGGCCTAACGCCTTCTTCTCGGAATGAGGACTTGAGTTGGTATTCCAATAGAGCTTCAAACAGCTTTAGCTTCATGTGAGGCAAACGTTGCAGGCGTGTCGACATTTACGCTACTACCCGGTTTACCAATTCATCATCGAGAAGATTGTAGATTCAACCGGATTGATGCTTAAATTCATCGGAGTTGATTTCATGGCTTGTTTGGCTAGATGCAACGGATTTGGATACGCTTGTCCGGTATACATCCGCTTTGTCGATTCGAACGACCTCCATAAGGAACTGCTGAGTGTATCCTTTGATCATTTCATCCATTTTTCCTTGAAGATCATCTTTCATGAGATTCGGACATACTCCCTTTCCTCTTGCATCTTGTCGAGATCATCATG